>CAUYLG010014266.1:0-186452 GCA_963573385.1 Cacajao melanocephalus | reverse complement strand
ATGAACAGATGCTTTTTAAAAGAAGACATTTATGTAGCCAATAAACACATTTAAAAATCCTTATCATCACTGGTCATTAGAGAAATGCAAATCAAAACCACATTGAGATACCATCTCATGCCAGTTAGAATGGCAATCATTGAAAAATCTGGAGACAACAGATGCTGGAGAGGATGTGGAGAAATAGAAACACTTTTACACTGTTGGTGGGAGTGTAAATTAGTTCAACCATTGTGGAAGACCGTGTGGCAATTCCTCAAGGATCTAGAAATAGAAATTCCATTTGGCCCCGGAATCCCATTACTGGGTATATACCCAAAGGACTATAAATCATTCTGTTATAGACACACATGCACACATATGTTCATTGTGGCACTGTTTACAATAGCAAAGACCTGGAACCAACCCAAATGCCCATCAATGATACACTGGACAAAGAAAACGTGGCACATATACACCATGGAATATTACACAGCCATAAAAACGATGAATTTGTGTCCTTTGTAGGGACATGGATGAAACTGGAAACCATCAATCCCAGCAAACTGACACAAAAACAGAAAACCAAACACCGCATGTTCCCACTCATAGGTGGGTGTTGAACAATGAGAACACATGGGCACAGGGAGGGGACATCACACACTGGCATATGTTAGGGGGTGGGGGCTAGAGGAGGGACAGTGGGGGTCAGGGAGTTTGGGGAGGAATAACCCTGGGAGAAATGCCTAACGGAGGTGATGGGGATGGAGACAGCAAACCATCATGGCATGTGTGTACCTATGTAACAATCCCACAAGGTCTGCATATGTACCCCAGAACTTAAAAGTACAATGAGAAAAAAAAGCATCTACCTGATTCAAAACCTATGAATTCCCTCATTTACTGGTCCCTTAGGTAAATGGCTTATTTCATGTCTTAATATGAAGCTATTTTATTTATCCCTTTGTCAGATTTATTCCTATGCCAAATTTCAATAATTTACTACAGTTAACTTTTACAAAATGTAAAATGTCTCTTATTTTGGAACTTGTGTTTTAGTTTTATGTCTCATTTATCTTGATAAAAACATTAGCGATATGTGTACCAACAGTGATTTCTACTTAATCAGAAATGAGATTGTTGAAGGCTGTAGTTTAGTTCTAATAAGAGCAGCAGGATAAGGATGCTGGACCAAAAAGTAAAACACATGTTTTGCACATGATTTATCTTTGTATTAGAGCAGATGCTGCAATAGGATGTGCACTACAAAACAGCATTGATCTCCTGCTGAATGCTTGCTTATGAGTTTACGATTTACTCAGAAGTGAGACAATCCTTCCACAAAATCTTTTAGCAGTTTTACACAGGTATTAAATGATCTTATTACCAGCCTAAAAGTGGGCTCAATTTATTACTTTTTGGATACTTCATCTTTCATGACACACAAACCTACTAAACTCGTACTTGTTAAAAAAATAATGTGTAATGTTGTGGGTAGATACAATTTGCCCCAGATTTCACACCATATCCTCTCTCTAATTCTTACTATGATCTTTTCAAAATACGCTTGTTCCCCTGCTGTCTGCAGGTCTAACTCAGAGGTTCAATGTATCAGGAACTTTCCAGATGAATCCTTGAAACTGAATGTTTCCTTCAATCACTCCACACCACCCCTACGCTCTAATGTCCTTTCTCTTTCAGCATGTTTATTTAGATTTACTGATCACAGCTGAGATAGCCAGAATTTGCCTTAAAATTATCTGAA
This sequence comes from Cacajao melanocephalus, assembly GCA_963573385.1. Lineage (NCBI taxonomy): Eukaryota > Metazoa > Chordata > Mammalia > Primates > Pitheciidae > Cacajao > Cacajao melanocephalus. Next base: position 184,708 of record CAUYLG010014266.1, on the reverse strand, counting down.
CAAAATTTTAAAATTCAAATATTTTAATAATAATTTGAATTTGACTTGAGAGTTAGCCACTAGAGAACACAACTAACCACAGGGGATATTTTTGAGCCTGTCATATATATACCCATGAAATTTTGAAAGCAAAACAAACAAACAAAAAAAAAACCCCATAGTTTTAATATGGCTATCTCAGTGACCTCCCATTAGACAACATATAATTATTTTCTCTTCAGTTATTCTCTACTCCAAAATCAGCCATTGGATATCACTGATCATCTAGTGGGTGGAAGGGCTAGAATGACAAATACTGCTCTAGCACCATGTGACCCCCCCTCAACAAACCATGTGAAAAATCTATACAATTCTAATGACAATATTCACATTCTATAGGGGAAAATATTTCAGTGACTTTTAAGGTACATAAAAGACTGAGCAAATTTTAAATTAAACTCTCCTTTCATATTCTGTTCTTAACAAACAGACAACACATTAAATGACAGAGCTATACTATATGACAGAAATTAATTAAAACATGAACAAATTTGTTACATGCCTATGTTTTCTAAATTAGTGAGTACATAACAATATTACAACTTTATGCCTCTTCTGGGTGCCACAATCACTATCATCTATGATTTATTTCTTTCCATGACTCAGCCAAGAATCCCACATGTAACTACCTCATAAGTTTCTGGAAGTCTTTCTCGTTTATTAAAGAAGAGTTACGACTTGTGGCACATCTATTGTGGGTGAAGGCATCATTAGGCATTTTAGGAGTAATGTGTCCAGCTGTCCCAACAATTTTGCAAAGTATTATATTTGTCACTATTCCTTAGAATACAAAAAAATCTAACATTCAAAGTTGTTAAATGACTTAAAACGTTTTTAATATCCAATAAGTGATTGTATCAGGATTCTACCCAGTTCTGTCCAATTCCAAAGTCTGGACATTTTCCCCTCTGGATGTGGCCTTTCCCCCAAAGCTTATCTTAAATGCAATTCCCTCAAAGACTTTCTGTATGTTAGACAACAGTTGAATGGATGTATATTCCTTTATTCACTCATTCCACAAAGATTTTTATGTACTTAATATGCCCACATAACTCCAGTGGATACAAAAGATAATTGGACTTGGTTTCTGTCTCGCTAAGGAATCTAAGCCAAATGTGAGAACACACCTACACTGGTGATGAGAAGAAGGGAAAACTCCACAGCAGAGCTGATATGTCAAGGGAGACTTATAAAGTAATGTATTTGCAGGTGCAATTGGCTTAAATGTTTAATGTGTAATCTTAGGAAATATTAGCTCTTTATTTTTTTTCAGGGACATTCCACAGCCCCTTTACTTAAATAATGGCGCTGCTAGTTAAAAGGGCATATTTTTCAGGCATACATATCTTTCAATGCTCCTTTTGTCATACCACTGACACTCTGCCCGTGAGGAAAAATATCCTTAAATATTTTTTACAGGTAGTCTGAAAATTATAGCTAAGCACCGTTGTTGATAATACACAATCAAATATAAACTAGCTTTTGAAAGCTCAAATGTAAATAGAAGTCTGTGCAGAAAATACAAAAAGAAAATTGGTATATAGAAAATAAATCTTATTCTATTTGAAGTTATTCTCTCATATTCATGAAGAAGAAAATGATACACTTTTAATTCCAAATTGAGAACATTTTCGTAATCACCTAAGAATATAGGCAGACTGCTTAGCTACCATTTGATAGCTTTTATTTTCGACCATCTTTGCAGCATATGTTTGAAAGGATATGAAAACTAATATTGTATCTCTATGTATGCCCACAGGACTGAAGTACTATCTTTCTCACTCCTTAGATTTTTATTATGAGAGTAATTATGTTGACTTAATGTACAAAATATTGTGTTATTTCCTTTGCAATTATTTAGTATTTCTGGCACACTAAAGCACAAGTTACAGATGTGCAAACATCCATGTTTGCTAACAATCCATTTCCAAACATGACTATATTTTAAAATTATAGTTCACAACAATAGGTAACTAATTTCCCTTAACTACTTTCCCTGCTAGCATTCTGACTAATTAGAATCATTGGTGCTGACTTGAATTTTAATGCTAAAAGATGTCTTTAAAAGTTTCATTCTTAATCATACCAAAAAGTTAATTCATGGGTCACAATATTTAAAGAGAACTATTAATGCAAATTTATTTTAATTATGTCTCTATGTACACGTAATGTCATACTTTAATCACCATCGACCCCCCACCACATGCTAGGGAGAGGTAACAGCATGGTGTGTAAGTCTTAGAGTAAATAAGATGCCAATAGGAAATGATCCAGAACAAACATGTATTATATATAAAAGGCCAGTTATTTTTTGTTTTATGTTTACAGCTTGATTATGTAGATGTATAAATTAGATATGGAAGTATAAGTCTATATATGAATTTAAAATTCCTAAGACTTTTCAAAGCACAAACTAAACTCAGAACCATTGCTGACAGCCAACTTTGACCCTGTCCTTGTGATCTTGGCAACATAATTTGCACCCTGTAGAAATGAAGATGACTTTTTCCTATGACAAGACTGTGTTCTACACTGGTTAATTAGCACGCAGATGGCAGGGAAGCTGCCCATTTTACCCCCTACTATACAAAACGCACATTTATATGCAGCACATATTGCAAAGTGGAATATTTGCACAAGTCATATGGCAGTAATCAGGTCTTCACTTTAGAAAGTTAAAATAAAAAGGAAGGTAATGATTATGAACTTCCAAATACAGTGCACTCAAATAATTGGACAAGCTTCATTGAGAAAAGACGAGGCACAATTTATTGTGCTGTTCTTATAATTTAATTCTCAATTCTTGGAAAAGACAATACATATGTGAAATTTATCTAAGATACTCATGAATTGGTAGATGATTTCAATATTAGCATAGTTTAAAGGAAAAGCGGAGAAATGCAATATATACTTGTTTTATACATACATTTTTAGAGTTTTGTTTGAATATAAATACCTGATGATGATGAACTCACAGTACTTCAAAATCCAGAGGTTTCACTCTGAAGGACTGACAGCGAACGAAACACAGCAAGGACCCCTTGCCTACAGCAGTACATTCCCTGCAGTTTACTCCATACCCCATATAGATAGGATTACCCTCAAACTGATGCATGGCTATGAGAAGTTTAAATATTTATGCTGTTATAACAAATATTCCTGAGTTTAAGGAAATGACTATATATATATGATTTCACAAGCTTTCTCCTGAGCTACAGGATGCCTTAGGCAAGTTAAAATAAATAAGGAGGCAGTGAGTGTTCATTGGCAAATTGCTTCATAACTCACTTTATTTCATTGTCATCTGGCTGTGTATAATCAAAGCCTGACAGAGCTGATATAAAACATGCAAAATTTACATCTGGGTTCCTGGTGAAAAAGGTATCTTCTTCATTGATTACTTTTAGCTAATTTTCCGCATGCTTTCTATCCTTACTTATATTTTTTAAATTCTTAAAAGAGGATTTTAGAATGTCAATAATATTTATATGTTCATGTTGAAAGCTCATTAGTTCAAGACTATACTTTTTCTCAATGACATATTTGTTTTGTTTCTCCAAGTTTAGGTTGAGTCTTCACTACTATTAAGAAATACATGTTGGTGCACTATGCTTACATAAGGGCTTGGCAATTCAGTCAAAATAACCCTTTGTCTCGATTATATTCAAAGTATCAAGTTAATTTTTAGGTTATCTATTTTCCAGTTATCACATTCAAAATGATACATCCAGATTGTGGTACCCCATACTGTAAAATGTTATACAATGTGATCTTTAAATAATTTAGAAATCCAATTCTTTATGTAGAAATGCATATTCATATTTCGCCCTACATTTATTTTTTGATCCAATAAGACCAGATCTTTCTGTAATTTTTCCAGACAGCCTTTTGGGACTGACTATATCTTCATGCTTCCCTGGCAATGACACTTTTCACTTTGAATATGTCAAACGAAGAAAGGAAGCATCACATAATTTAGGAGTGAGAATGAATGTGAGCCCTGAGCACTGGTCATCCTTGAAGCTAGAAAACTTAATGTGCATTCCAGACGAGAAATCTACTGCAGAGGGCAAGGACATGGGACTGCAGCCAGATCTTACATTCACCTTTCATGATTCTTTAAAAGATTACACCGTATCAATTCATTTAGAAGGAAACTTACCACTAATGTGATGGATTTTCTTTTATTTCCTTCTTAAAAGTCTTTTATAAAAGACCAGAATACTTATATCCAGACATGTTTTAGGAGATATATTATCACTGCCAGTGTTTGTGCAAAGCAAAATCCTGTCATCTAACTAAAATTTTCAAAGGAGATACTGAAAAGTAGATCTAAGAATAGCATATTGGTGAAATAAATTGTGGTACACATCACTTTGATATTATAAAGGAATGTTGCTTCAAATATGTTTATAAGTAAAAAAGTAGATTATAAAATAATATAGAGAGGAGGATTTCCACCTCCACTTAGGATGTTGAAAGACACAAAGTGTCCCACACAACCAAACAATAAAAATAGGCCAGATAATGTACAAAATAACTTTTCTGGAATCCACTGGAAAGTTATAGTCATAATGCAACCAAACGACCTGAATTCCAAAGAGGGGCGATTCCCTACAAGGAGATACAGGACACACAAACTGTCCCAACTGCCAAAGAACATGGACCACCATAAAGATGCCCCTAGGGAGAGCAGGCAGGCAGAAGGGAATGAGCAGCTGGGGGTACACGCACAAAATGCTGTGCCATTCGTTGGACTCTTCTCTCATGCAAAGCAAAGATCTTAAGCCACAGGAGAGAAGCACTAAAAATACACCATGGCTGAGGAAAGGAAAGAAAAGGAAAAAACTCAGGAAGTTACCGTGATTATAAGAAGCGTTAGAAACCGTCTTGGACCTGTAATCTTATACTCATTCAAAATTTCCTATCAATGGGGAAGAACAGAAACTGGGATCAAGATCTACAACAGATACAAGGCAGAGAGCTTAATTGCCAAGCAGAAGAGCGGAAGGCACATTGCGAATTCTGCCCCCAGAGCCCAGGGTCCAAGGCTTTCCCAGAACTATGGCTGGGCCAGAACAACAGAGAACTGCTAGCCCCAAACATGGGCTCAGCATGAAGTACTAAGCAACTGCCGTCTACTGCTGGATAAGGACATGAGCACTAACTGTTCTCCCATCTGCGGCACATACCTTGAGGAATGGCTAAAAGCAGGGCAGAGGATTAATGCTAAGAAAGCTCTCCATCATCCTAGCCTTCACATGGCACATGGCAAAGAGAGCCCATATCTAGAGTTATTGGAGTTACAGGCAAACATAGCCCACATCTAGAGTTATTCAAACTTGTAATATACTACCAGTACATACAACAGTGAAAAAACCCAAACTCAGTCAATTTCTTATCAGAGTGACTCAATCCCCCCAAACTAGTGACCTGGCAGATTTTGAAAGCTGGCCATCCTCAGATTTAAATACCTCAGTTGGTACTGAGTTTCTGGAGCCATATAATAATGGAAGGCTATCGGTCATAAAAACGAAGGAAGCAATCATAAACGCGACAAAATAGTGTATCTCAAAAGCATTATACTAAGTGAAAAAAAAAAGGCATATACAGGTTATATTCTGAAAAAAGAAAAATCCCAGGGGCAGAAAACTGATCAGTGGTGTTCTAGGGTAGTAAGTGAGGAAATTGATTACTAAAGGGCATGAAAGACCTTCCTGGGGCAATGGTAAGATTTTTACAGTCTTGACTGCGGTGATGTTTATATTCCTGTATTCATTGTCAAAATGAATAAAATGGCACATGTAACAGGGTGAATTTTGCGGTATAAAATAATGTCATAAATTTGACTTTAAAAGCAAATATGTATGAAGAGCAGGATTTCCACTTCTAGTTAGGATATAGAAAGCTTCTATTAGTGTCCTAGCCAACTTAAAACATGAAAATAGATCAAATAATCTGTAAAATGGTAACTTTTCTTGACTTCATTGGAAAGTTGTAGTCAGAATACAATCAAATAACCTGAATTCCAAAGAGAAGGGAACTCCTCCAGGGAGACACAAACTGTATTGACTGTTGAAGAACACAAAGCCATATAAGGCTGATGGAGTGGAAGGTGGGAGGAAAACAGAGCTAAAGACAGGCCATAGAAGGAGACGGGGAAAAAAGATTAGAAACAAATATAGTAACATTTATGAACTTGGGACAAAACAGTTATAAATTTAGCATAGAGAAAAATAAATGCAGTATATTAAAATAAAAGATGAAATTAGAAGACAAAGACTGTAATTTCAAAAATATTATTTTCTATATTTTAAATATATTTAAAGAAAAATATATATAAATATATATAAAGAAAATTTTAAAGAACATTGACTGTCATACCATTAAGCATACTATTTCAGATTTAGTAAATGCTTTTTCTTTCTCTGATGATACAGATAACACCCTTCTTAATACTTTTACCTAATGACACTAGGAATTCTTGAATATGCTCTTATGTTTGCCTATATCTCATGACAATGAAGTTCGGCCTAATTAATATTTATTAGGGAAAAGCTACAAATTTTAGCTCAGTTGCCTTGAAAATGAAAGCAAGCATGAATAAACTTTTATAAAATAAATTAAAAATATCTTCAATACTAATAGTTCAATTAAATTTGCAAATATAGTTAAGATCAAAATGTAAAACTGAATGCACTGCAAATTTGGACAGTGAAAATCTTTAAATTTATGAAAAACTGAATGTGTAAGAGTGTTAGTGCAAAGCAAATAATAAAATTGTATATCCAGGATACAAAGATTGGGTATATAAACATACAAACTGAAACCTGTTTTGGTATTAATAGGCTTTAGAACACGATAGTTGAAGTCTCAGGCTCAAAAGTAAAACCAAATCTGTTTAAATGATGACTGCTATTATATGAGTTACTTTGGCAATTTTTAAAATTCCTGTACACATCAGTTTTCACATGTAAAACATGGGGAATATAGGAGAACCCTTCTTGTCTACAGTTATTGTAAAGAATAAGCACAGTACATGCCACCTGGAAGCAGTCAATGTATGTTCTTTGTTATTGTCATACAATCATTAATATGTTGCAAACATATACAAAACAAGTATTGTGTTTTGAATTATACTTACCTAGATAACTATCTACTTTTCAAGACAATGCTTTGTTTTAAACAGTCAATGATGAATGTTGAATGAGCCAGTACTTCACAATATTTGAAAATAATGACTGGAATCTCAAATCAGAAATGAGGTATAATCATTAATTTGCTGGAAAGTAATAGCTTTTCTTAAACCCGTAATTGTTTCTAGTGGTACATATTTGCATATCTTCAATTAGAGACTGAAAGAATTTATAATATTTAATAAAAACTTTAAAAAATTTACATATTAGAAAAAATAGGGCTAATATCAGTGTTTCTTAAGTATACTAGAAGCCGTGAATTCTATGAAAAGAAAGGGAGTAGGTCCTTGAGGCAACACTGGGATAGTAGCCAAAAATGATGGATGAGATTGAAGGAAATGGGAGATGAATATTTAAAAACACAGCAACAACAATAAAATGATAGCCATTTAAAGTTATTTAACAAAGAAGCAGTTAACTTATAAACTCAATAGCTCATAGATCCATCACAGCTTTTTGAGATCATGGAATGATTAACTTTTCCATGGAGAAATTGTTATGAAATGAAATTAAAAATAAAAAATGAGGAAAGGCAAGGAGATGGTGCTTTATCCAAAGTTTCTCACTTGTATCAGTGATTTCACTGGCTTTGGACAAATCTCTCAACTCTTTGGGATTCAGTTTACTCATACACCCAAATGAGAAGATTTCAGTAGTCCTTTCAAAAAACATATATTTGAATGTGTAGTTACTAAATCAAATGTCTAGCAAGTAAGTATGTGCAGAAAGCTATAGCTTTCTGGCAAAAGACTGAATAGCAGGGGAAAGTTAGCTAACACTGAATTTATTTCTTATTGTGAAGAAATCCAAACTTGAATCCACTTCATTGAGTTAACCAGTTTTAAGAAAATAATGTAAGTTGTTATGTTTAAAACTGACAAAGTTATTTTTAAAATAAAAACATTCTATGGAAATTCATCTAGTTTTAATGAGATCTCACAACTAATGTGGAACTGATTTGCTCTAATGTCATGGAATATGGAGCACATTATTTGTAGAGACTAATGTATCTTTAAAAATTTCCTTGACACTAAAAATGGCTATTCAAAGGAATATAAGTCTAAAAATATTTATTATGATTTAACATTAAAAATTAAATGTTTAACATTTCAGAATAAAACACGAAAAATTTAAAAAATATATATTTTATATTATTTATACCTTAAAATTTTAAAAATGCTCAATAATATAAGGCAAATAATATGAAACTTTCACCTCTTCATTTAAACCTGGTACCAGAGATGCCTCTTGACATGTTCTTCTCAATGTCTTACAGCTATATCTAATTAAATAAGTACAAAATTAAATCTAATAATTCTTGCTTTTTATCCTTCAGTGCACTCTAGTCCAGTCCATGGCATGAGAGCTTACCAGAAATTTGAAAGTAGTTCTTATTGTCTCTCTTCCCTTCCATTATATGTAGAAGTAGAAGCCCTCATGGTTACATTGTGTAAGCTGATTAATACTATGTACAGAAATAAAAAGACAAATATAGCACCGTGTATTATGGAAATCTCAATAAATACCTAAGCCATTGATGACCTAGAACATTAAAAAATCACAAAATGAAATGTGAGTAAATATTGATTAACCCCAAAGATGACAGAATATAGACAAGAGAAGAAAAACATCAGAGGAATGTATGAAAATCAATTAATGAATGTTAGATTTAATCTAATCCCATTAATTAAATGTTAATGTATCAACACTCCAATTAAAAAATATTGCCAGAGTAGATATAAAAACACAAATGTATGCTGTCTCAACAAAAGATGCTCTTTAAATACACATAAACAGATATGTTGAAAGGAAGATAAAAAGAAAATATGAAAATGGTAAACACAAGAAAATGGTATGGCTACATTAAATTAAAGTGAAATGCAGGCAAAAGATGTTAGGAGATTGATGGCAGCGGTGGGCAGTCTGAGACGGCTGCTGACATCACACCAGCTGCAGCGGGGAGGTGAAGGCAGTGGCGGCAGGAGTGGCTGCAGGAGCAGCAGTGGTAGGGTGGGACCCCTAACTCACGTCCCCTGTGCCCCATATCCCTGAGGCAGCCAACTGTACCACCCCTACCCTTGCGGGACCAGGCAGGAACTGCTCCCAGACCCTGAGCCTCTGCTGCAGCCTCAGTCATACTCCCTGCTGTGACCTGGGAACCCATCAAGCACCTGGCTGAAGGAGCAGCTGGGATTCCTGAGGCCAGGCCCCAAAGATGCGGAGTTTTTTTGCGTGGGGTTGGCCAGGGCCCCAAGCCACCTGCAGCTCATCTGCTGTGGCTATGGGGAAAACATGGAGAGGAGCCTGCTTCCCTGGGAGTCACTGAGATGGGGCCAGACAGAGTTGCCTGTTGGAGAGAGAGTGAGAGTGAAAGAGAGAGAGGAAGAGAAGCAGAGTCAGGCATGGAGGGGAGAGCAGAGAAGGGATCCCAGGCGGAGCTAGTCCTGGGGCAGTGTCATGCTCCACAGTCAGCAGGAGCCAGGGGCAGGTACCACTTCTTCCCTTTTGGGAGCAGCTGCAGTGGCCCAGCTGTGGCTGCAGACTTGGCTATCTCTGCACTTTCTAGGCCAGGAAGTCTCTCTTTCTTCCACAGGCTTGGAGGTGTTTTCTCCAGCTGCCTGGCCTCTCCCCATTCCCAGTGCCCACTCTGATCTCAGAGCAAGCTGGCACTGAGTCTTGGCACTGTCGCCACCCAGCTGGGTGTGCACATGCCTGGGGCAGCCCTGACATGCCAGTCCTCTGCCTCCTAAGCCCCCTCCAGACTTTGGGCACTGATGAGCCTGGGAGGGGAGGCCAAGGGGGCAGTGAGGGCTGCTCAGCATTGGCCTCCTGGCACCCCTTGGCACAAACAGCCTGGGCACCATGAACAGTTCCCGGAGGCAGAATGTCTCCAGGGTGAGGGGCAGTGTCTGAAGCCTGAGGGCTGGGCTGCTGGTTTTGCTGACCAGAGTGACAAATTGTGGTGCTTTTTCTGGGCCTGCCCATGGCCATCTATGGAACAATTGGAGTGCACGTCCTCCCCTCTGAGACCCATAAAAATTCCAGACTCATTCAGACTGAGACAATGGGACAACCTGCCTGCAGAGAGTATCTAACAGCTCCAGGGTCTTCTCTCTGCTGAGGGCTGAACATACAATGGCACAACCAGCTATGGAGAGGAGCTACTCACTCCAGGGTCTCCTCCCTGCTGGGAGCTGAACACTCAGTGGAATGATCTGCCTGTGGAGAGGAGCTACCCACTCTAGGGTCTCCTCTCTGCTAGGAACTGAACACTCCTCAGGACACCATGGCTGTAGAAAGGAGCTACCCACTGTGGGTCTCCTCTGAGCTATTCTATCGCTCATCGAAGCTCCTCTTCTCCTTGTGTACGCTCCACTTGTCTGCATACCTCATTCTTCCTGGTCACGGGACAAGAACTCAGGACCTGCTGAAAGGCAGGGCTAAAAGAGTTGTAACATAAACAGGGCTGAAACATGTCCCTTGCTTACCAAGTTGCAGGTGACAAGGAGAGAAGAGCTGTGGCCCCTCAGGGAGCCAGACATATGAGCTTCCAGAGCCAGGACTGTGATACCCTCCTTAGGGCTCTGAGGTTCCTCGTGTCTCCAAGCTTCTGGGCACCACCATGTTCCCTGGTGTCTGCCACGGAAGCCACTTATGGTATGCCTGGTCCAGCTGCAGACTTTCAGGGAGCTAGCACTCATGTTGGTTCCTGGAGCTACCTGACCTGCTGCAGCCAGCATGCCTGGCTATATGCAGTGGTCAGACCCCATGCTCACTCACTCACACACCCTTCACTGCTCTACTGGCCCTTGGCAGGCATAGGATCCAGGCTGGCCCAACGGGCCCTTACAAAACTCAGGAAAAGCACCACTGGCCACAGGTTTCCAGCTGGAAAAGCAATACCTGAAGGATGCCATAACATAATCTAGAAGACATAACAATTCTAAATGTGTATGCACCTAATAACAGAGCTTCAATATGCATTAGTTAAAACTGATAGGACAAGTAGAGAAATAGACAACACCATAATTAGTGATATTAAAATCCTCTCTCAGAACATGTAAACAAAAAATCAGTAAGGATTTAGTAGATCTAAACAACTCTGTTGATCACCTTGACCTAATTAACTTTTATTGAACACTACATGTAACATGAGAAGAATCTATATTCTTCTCAAGTGAACAGAGAATATTCATCAAAACACACCTTATGCCTGGTCATAAAATAAATTTGGTCATCAAATCAAAAGATTGATATCATTTTTTCTTTTTTTGAGACAGTTTTACTCTGTCATCCACACTAGAATGCAGTGGCGTGATCTCGGCTCACTGCAACCTCTGCCTCCAGGATTCAAACAATTCTCCTGCCTCAGCCTCCCTCTTGAATAGCTGGGATTATGGCATATGCCACCATACCTGGCTAATTTTTGTATTTTCAGTGGAGACAGGGTTTTGCCATGTTGGCCAGCCTGGTCTCAAGCTCCTGACCTCAGGTGATCTGCCCACCTTGGCCTCCCAAAGTGCAGGGATTACAGGCATGAGCCATTGCACCTAGCCAAAGATTGGTATCTTACACAATATGTTCTTTGATCCAAATAGAATTTAATTTAGAAATCATTACCAGTATTTAGAAAACCATCATATTATTTATAAATAATATACTGCTAAATAATCTATATCAAAGAAATAATCATAATGAGAAAGGAGAAACTCTTTTAAATGAAATGATAACAAAAACACACATATCAACGATAGTGAGATACTGTAAAAATAGTGCTTAGAGGGACCTTTATGGCTGTTTATGTCCATATCAGAAAAGGAGAAAAAAAATTAAAGCAATGACCTAATTTTACACTAAGAGTAGAAAACTAAAGAAGGGCAATGTAGCCCAGAGTGAGTGGACAGAAATAAATGATTCAACAGAAATATAAAATAAAAAAACAGTCAAACCATGGAAAAAATCAAAGCAAAAGGACAGTCTTCAAAAATATTAATAAATTGGATAAACTCCTAAGAAGACTAAGAAAAAAGTAAAAAAAGTATCAAAAGAAATTTTGGAATACCACTTAAGATCTTACAGATATGAAAAAGATAAGATGATATTACCAATAACTTTAGGTCAATAAATTTGACAACTCAGATAAAATGAAGGATTATAAAATGGAAAATAATATGGTCATCTTGATAGATATTGAATAAATATTTGATAAAATTCAAAACCATGCATGAAAAAATTTTCAGTGAACTAGGAATGTGTAGGTATGACACACTTCAACTTTGTAAAGCCATCTGGAAAACCAAGGGCTAACCTTATACTTAATGATAAAAGAATGAATACATTTCTGGGATCCAAACACAGATATCTGCTCTCAATATATCTATTTACATTGTAGTGGGAATCCTAGCTGCCGGAGTAGTGAGAAAAATAAGCAAAAAGCATAAATATTGAAAAGGAAGACATACAACTCACTATCGTGAGGTAACTTGATCATCTCTATAAAGTGTAAGGACTAAAAGAATAACAAGTAGAATTAATCAATAAAATGACAAGGTTTCAGAATATGTGGCTAATATGCAAAAATAGTTATATTTCTATAAACTGGCAATATAACCTTTTAAAATTAAATTAATAAATATCATTTATCCTAGCAGCAAAACCATATTAATACATTCAAAAACTAAAATATGTACTAGACCTGTACACAGAAACTATAAAGCATTACTGATAGGAATGTTTAAAAGACATAAATAAATAAGATTTGTACCATATTCATGGACTGGAAGATTATATTTGGACCTATATATTTTACACAATTCCAATTAGAAATTCTACAAACATTTTTGTAAATCAATAAGCTGATTCACCTAGGGCAGTATAACTATTTTGTATGATATTGTAATGTTGGTTACATGTTATTTTACATTTGTCAAAGCCAGCAGAATATGTAACACCAAGAGTGAACTCTCACATAAACCATGAATTTTGAGTGATGACGCACCAATGTCAGCTCATCAATTGTACTAGATAAACCGCTCTGTTGTAGAACGTTGATGGTGGGGGAAGATGTTATAGACAGGGGAAAAGAGTATATGGGAAATCTCTGTGCCTTCTTCTCACTTTTTTCTATGAACTTAAAACTGCTCTAAAAAAAGAGTCTATTTTATAAAGAATTTAAAAAATAGACCACATATTATCTAACAAAGAGTAGGGTGGAGCTGGCAGGGTAGGAGGTGGCAGAAATGAACTGTCTATTAATGTCTTAATCTTACATGTAATTTTCCTTGTCTAACACCCTGTCATCTTAAAAGATGGATATTTTCTGGTTGAATTTTACACTGAATCACTTACTACCATATATGCTTATTAACAATCTGCATATATGCTTATTAAGAATTTGCAACTCCAACAAAACATTGCACTACTAAAGATATTTAATGCAAGAGAAGATTTTTAAATGCCAATTATAGAACCACTGTAAAAGAACACATCCTTCCAACAAATGTCTTCATAAAATAATCTGCCAGACTAGTTACTATCTGACAAAAATTGTAGCATGTTCTAAATAGCTACATAAGTCACCAGAAGACTGAGAAATTGAGTCAATCATTCAAATCTTTTGTCTACATGATGCCAAAGTTGGAATTCCTCACTTTTCATCTGAATGGTTAAAATCATTTAAGGTAATTGATAACATTTGCACCGTGTTTTATAATTTACAAAGTGCTTTACATACTCATCTTATTTGAACCTCAGGATAACCCTGTAATATCTAATAATTAAACCTACTTTACAAGTAAAGAAACCAAGGCTTAGAAAGAATAAGTAGGTCTGGCAATTCCAAGGTAACATCAGAGGTGACCTCTGAATAAAGGGCCACCATAGGTGTAACCCACAGTAAACCTATGGGCCAAAGTGTGAATTGTTTATTATGTGCACCAAAAATTCACTTTCATGTGTTTGTAGCCATGTGCAAGTAGTTTTGGAACAAGGAGGCAATAGTTAAAACATTTCACATAATTACTGCTTTTAGGAAATCTGCCCTCTGATCTTCATTGTTTTCAGTAAAAGGAAAAATTTCCAGAAGATAATACAGACATCAAAGTACCAGGTATCTATAAAATGAAGGCTCATTGTGTTCCTGACATTCTGTTTTTCTATATCTGGGTTGGGAGAACAATGATGAAGAGCTTTCTTCCTTCCGTGTGTGCAACATGTAAAAAGGCAGCAGTTACCACCAAGGAGGAAAGATATGCTTGTTTCTGTCACTGTGCCATTATTAACTTGTCCCTGGTCATTTTTGCACCAAGTGTTTTATAGTTTTTTTTTTTTTTTTTTTTTTTTTTTTGAGACAGAGTCTCACTCCGTCACCCAGGCTGGAGTGCAATGGCATGAACTCGGCTCACTGCAACCTCAGTCTCCTGGTTCAGGAGATTCTCCTGCCTCAGCCTCCCAAGTAGCTGGGACCACAGGCACCCACCATTACACCCAGCTAATTTTTTTGTATTTTTAGTAGAGATGAGGTTTCACTGTGTTAGCCAGAATGGTCTCAAACTTCTGACCTCGTGATCCCACCCGCCTCAGCCTCCCAAAGTGTTGGGATTACAGGCATGAGCCACCGTGCCTGGCCTGCATTTTATTTTTTAATGTGGATAACCACATCACACAGTTAGCAGTTGTTTTTGTAATACTAACAATCTAATAGAATCTTAGTCCAATATAGCATTTCATTTCCATGGGTTTCTTTTTTTAATAATATTTTAAATTGTGCTGGATAAGAGCTCTATCTTTTTAAAGGCCATTCTTATTTTTCACACCAAAATCATGTCACATGTATTAGTGATTTATTATATTCATCTGAATAATCTCATGGTTTGTTGCTTGGGTTATTTCTGATAGCAAGAAATATAATATGTTTTTTTCCTTTATGTGAGCACCTTAATGCAAAAAAAATTCTAGGTGTGCATTTCAGTTGGCAACAAAAATGATGATGTGGCTGTCATTTAAATCAGTGATGTATTAGAAAATTGGGTGTTTAGCTAAAATGTTTCTTTAAATCATTATAAATTCTTCAGAGATTATTATTTTTCAAATTTCCTCAGAACTCTTTGTAAGCAGCTATGTTTCCCTCAATCAAGCTGTTATGGGAGGAATCAGAATAAAGCTTAAAAGACTTTCTATAGCTATTAAATATTTAATTATGTTGAACATGGCATTAAAGTATGGATTTTGATGACTTTGTGAGAACTGTTAAAAGGCTGAAACACAGCTATAAATTCTATCAAACTATTGACCAATAGGCTCAACAGCATATGAGAGCTTTATAGAATATTCTGCATGTGATGATCTTTTGACATGTTAACTTGGCTAGGCCCAGTTATTCAATCAAACACTAAGCTAGGCGTTATCATGAAGGTATTCTATAGATGTGATTAAAGTCCATAAATAGTTAACTTTGAGTAAAAGAGATTATTTTATATAATCTGGATGAGCTTAACTTAATCAATCGAAAGGCAAGGCTGACACCTCTTTAAGAAATTCTCCCAAAGGATAGCACCTTCAGCCAGTGGTTTAGAGTTCAAGTTTGCCCCTTCTGATAGCTTGCCCTATAGATTTCAAACTTGCCCAGCTAGTCCACATAATCAGATAAGCCAATTCTTTGTAACCAATCTCTTCATATATATTTTCTACTGAATTTACTTCTCTGATTAAACCATGATACCAGGAGGTTCATAGGACCAAATTCAGGCAAAGTGTAGAATCATTGGGTTTAAATTTTTTTCCCTGAGCTCTAGAACTGTGGGGCATTTTGATCTTCTGAAATGGTTACATATTATTTGTATGTTACTTCAAGTAATATGGAATAATAAGGATAATGAATCTATGGCAGGAAGACAAGGAAAGCAATGACCATCTATTACATTCCATGACACAGTGGACAGGCAAATATATACAATTTCTTTCTGAGAGAGTTTCAGATCAAACAGTGTTATTCTTATGGAATAACTTCTTGATTAAAAAGAGGAAACGACTAAAACAATCTAAAAAATAGTTAAAGATGTGTAGATAGGCCTTGATAGAGAAAGAATTCAAAACAGCTTAGTAAAAGTACTCAGGAGGGTCAAGAGGAAAAAAATGGTATGGGCAGAGGAAAAAACTTGAAAACAGAATTGTGTGGACATAAGTGACTTCTGATGCATGTACTATGATTATGGTTTAAAAGGATGAGAGGCAGGCAGTGGGAGAGTAGATAGAGAAATTGAACTAAGTGCTTTGAAATGAAAAAAAGCATGTTTATCAAAAAGTCATCAAACTTGAGTTAAGAATGGTATAAATATACAGTTTATTTGCCCTGCCTTCAGAAATTCTGCTTCAGTATGCCCGGAGTAAGTCCCAGTATGTTTTTTGAAACATACTTTTTGGTCTTATCCTAAACTGCCCTGTCTACCCATTTGGACTATGGGTGGCTGCAACAAACAAAAGAGCTACAGAATGAAGAAAACCCTTAATGATGTGACCTAATGGTTTTACCTATCCATAAATTTAAAATAGCACGACATTTGAGAGTCAGCATAAAAAGAGCATGCTTTCAAATCATGTTGGTTTTTCTGAACCATCTTTGAAGGACTAGTAGGCTTAAAGTCAAATAAAATGCCAAGGTAGGTTAGGTTATGAAGTCATCTCTAATCCATCCATATCAGGTTAGTGAGCATTATCAGAAGGATTAGGTAAAGCTAAGGCTACATTAAGAAAAATATTAAGGACTCCACTTAACCAAGAAAAAAATGAAACAAAGAAAATAAATCCTTAAAATTTTATAGTCATCTCTGTTGTAACAAAGCTGTTTGGAAAGGTATATAATAGATAAATTCCCCACGGAGCTTCTGAAAAAGCATTATGACACAGCAATACAGAGTTTACTTTAAGTAACAATTTTAAAAAAGTTATCCATACTTTTCCTGTCAGAAAAAAAATCTTTTTTAAAAAGTGTATCCCAAAAGAATTATAAAAATCAGTCCCAATAATAAAATATTTAACAGAATAGGCTGGGCATGGTGGCTCATGCCTATAATCTCAGCACTTTGGGAGACAGAGCTGGGTGGATCACCTGCGGTAAGAGTTCAAGACCAGCCTGACCAACATGGAGAAACTCCATCTCTACTAAAAATACAAAATCAGCCAGGCATGGTGATGCATGCCTGTAGTCCCAGCTCCTCGGGAGTCTGAGGCAGGAGAATTGCTTGAATCCAAAAGGCAGAGGTTGCAGTGAGACAAGATCGCACCATTGCACTCCAGCGTGGGCAACAAGAACAAAACTCCATCTCAATTAAAAAAAAATTAACAGAACAATTCTGAAATGCATAGCAACTAACTTGGTGGCTCTAATGCTTATATATTTTATATTGTTTCCACAGTGAGGTAAACATTTCTTAAAGTCTCCTTGTACTTTTTAGCTAATTTAAAATGAATACATGCAAATTTTCCACAGCAGGCATACTAATTTAATACTAAATAAAGTTTTTGGCATAGTAAGTTGAAAGCAGTAACACCAGTTAGGGTAGAAAACACATATATTGGTATCTGATAGATTTCCTAGACACAGGTGCATACTTCCAAATGCTTAATTTGATTGGCAAGGACTGTCATAAACCTTCACAATTTCATCCAATTTGCTTAAGGGTCATAAGCTCCTTCACAGTTCCCTCGCCCTCCTTCATTGTGTCTCCTGATATTCTCTCAAGGTTCACTGCAGAATACTTTCCAATTTTCTCTTCTTCACTTGATCTTAGCCAAAAGGCCGAGAAGTGATCACCAATTTTCTCTTCTTAAAGATGGGCTCACTTTGTTGCTCAGGCTGGAGTGCAGTTATGTAATCACAGCTCATTGCACCTGGCACTCCTGCGCTCAGCTGATCCTCCCACTTCAGCCTCCCCAGTAGGTAGGACTACCAGCACACACCACGGTGCCCAGCTATTTCTTTTGTTTTCTTTCTTTCTTTATATTTTTTATTTTTTGTAGAGACAGGGTCTTGCTATGTTGCCTAGACTGGTCTTAACTCCTGGCCTCAAGTAATCCTCTAACTTGACCTCCCAAAGTACTGGAATTACAGGTAGGAGCCCCCAGTTTTCTTTTTCTGAGCTTCTATTGTACCTATTTTGGTAAAATAATAACAAGCAAATGCTTTATATAATAATACACTAAGCTTTATTTTTGTCTTTTAACAGAATTATAATCAAATGGGAAATGTTAGCCATTTGTACTTTCATATGTTTCACCTAAATTATTTGATGTTGATATTATCTCTGTATCATATCTAAAACTGTCATACTAAGAACTTCCATAACCTAATTCCAAAAAGAAGGAGAGCCAATAAATAAACAGATGCATTTAACCATAAAAAAGAAGCTGTAAAACTGAGCTATCATTAAGAGCTTTAACTTATTGTGAATAAATAAAAAGTATATTTGTATACATAAAATGCTATTTCATGAAGTATTTGAAGGGAGAGGACTTTTACATTCTTGAATTTTCTGAAATAACTTCAAAGGAATTGTTTTTATTAAACAATCATCCATATTAGACATTTCTGATCTGCTATAACAGCAATTAGTATAGAAAGAATAAGACACTAGACACAATATTTTATCGTTCATCTTAAGTTCATCTTTCTTTGAGCATACAAGACAGTCTTTGTACCAGCATTATTTTTATAGTTTGATGGGAGATGGTTTTCTGTTAAAGTCCCTAGTGCTTTGTAGTTGACACACACAGAACTTCTGTGACTTCTATAATTTGTAGAATTTACCAAAGAATCAGAACTCATGATTTTAAACTGCATTAGGTGAAAATTGAAAATGTTTTGTTTTTAATACACTCATAATGAAAGGAATAAGTTACTTGCACAAAACTATTGTATGATAATGATATATCTAGAGTTTCAGAATATAAGAGTCCAGTTCAAGTTGAAGACATTAAATATAGTAGCATTGTTATAGCTTTCATCGTCAAAAGTCAAAGTGCCCAGAAATAGTACAAACATAGATATGTTTTATATTTAAATCATTATATTGGAAGCTAATGAACATAAACATAGAGTAAATGATGCATTTCAAGATAGGAAAAGTAGTATGTCATAAATTCTAATAGGAAGAAAATGTTTTCATTTGTTCTTCCAACCAATGATAGAAATAGGTGTATACTGTATAATAATTAATTCAATTTTCTACTAATTAATTCCCTTGTCCCCAGTTTACTGTTCCATCCATTAAAATTCATGGTTAACAGTTGCTAAAAAAATGTAAGAAAATCATGTAAGTCTACAGTTAACAAGAATTTAGTTTAGGTTTATCCATTCCCTTTGATTTTTGGACAAAATAAATATATTTTGTTGATCTTGGACATTTTGCAAAATTAGGAGAATACCTCTTTAGTCTTGAAAATTAAAACACGGACCGGGATAAGTTGTTTCTTTCCCCAGAATTAATCAACTATTAAAATGAGTTATTTTATAGTGAATCCATTAGCATAGTTTTATTACTTCTCTCTGCACTCTGGGAGGGCAATCAGAGAGTACAGATAGTGAGAAACACTCAGGGCTGCACCAAGATACCAGTTGGCTCTTCTTCACCAAAATATTAAGGGACTCTTGGTGGTGGTGAGTAGAGTGCCAAATGACTTATGAGACCTAGAATGACATAAACATCACAGTGTGTTGCTAGAAGGAGTTAGACAGACTTTAAGGGGGGGGTCCAGAAATAATGAATGTATTACAGAGATTTTTAAGACTAAGGGAAATGTAAGCAAACAGTTACAAAATGGTTTGGGAGCCCTTGAGATCTTCAAGTTTCCCAGGCAAAGATAACATCTAGTTTGTAGAAAGGCTGGTAGATAGTGAAAACGAGAGGATGAACATAGAAGATGAAGAGCAACAAACATTTTGAAGCCAGAATGTTTGGCATATCCCTGAAGTAGCAGTTAAGTTTGATAAGTTAGGTTCCTTTTAAAATTTATAATAAAAGTGTCTTCTTTGCATAATTTGAACATTGAAAGATAAGAGACAATGACTTTTCATCATTCTGTGAGCATCTGGCCGTTTCTTACTGTCTGCTGAGCTCTTTCTTTTCTTGTTTTGATGATCTGTCAGGATACACATTAGGCCAAAATACAAATAAAGTCATTATCAATCTGTATGTGGGCTGGCAGATGTCTCTATTCATCACTATTTCTGTAGTTCTAAATGATAATCAAAAATGCATTTTTAAAAAATATCTTCTGTAACAAAGGTAGCAGTGTAAAATTTCAATCTCAAAAAAGTAACAGGATTTTATAATGAGATTCATGAAATCAGCAAATAAAAAATCTACCACAGTCTGATATTTTATAGTTGTATGGAAAAACTTGCAGGGCATGAGATTTCCTAGGTGAAATCCAGCATTTCAATTAATTAGGAGGGATATAAAATGTACCCTTGAAAACTATCAAAGGATGTTACATCAGTAATAGTTGTTGGAGAAAAAAAGAGGTAATGTTTAAGAAAAGGAATCTGTAGAAAAAAATTCCCATAAATATTAACACCAAAATTACTGATTAGCCATCATTACTAAATATAAATATATATCTTAAGAAAATAATGAGGCTATGGCACTCAGGAAACATATACTCAAGGATTAAGTTTTCAAATGTAATTAACATGCTCACTACAGAGACTATACTCTGATAATTTACTCACAGACTGATCATGTTTTTGAAGCTTGTTCAACATAAATTATAATTTATGTTGCTATACTTTTATTAGTAATAGAAGTGTAATATAAACAAAATAGACAAGCACTAAATTAGTAACAATCAACATTATTTATATGCATGTGTAATGCCTATTTACTTCTAAATTTATGCCTTGCTTATAATTGTAAGTTCTAATATCTTTATTTTCTCCTTGAATTATTCAGCCTTTTTTATGTCAAGGCCTGTAAAAATGGAACCTCTGATTGCTTAACCCCATTGCAGTATGAATATTCCTACTTTTACACATCCATAAACAGCCATAATTCTCAAATTACATTTGTCTACTTTGTCAAAGTAGACAAAGCTCATGAATAAGTAGCCTAGTGCTAAAATAAAATAATTCCTCATCTCACAAAAATATGTCTCTTACATATTTAACATTTTAGTTTCAGTAATATCTAGGCTTCAGGGCTAGTTTTAATACATGACACAATATCTACTAATAACTATGTTTTGAAAACAATAGGAACATAGGGCATATTTTCAGACTTCCCATAAACTGGATGTTTGCCTATATGTATCTGTCTGATCTACATTTTCCCAGTATTTTAAGTTAGAGCAGTACCTGGCATGGATGCCCAATATCAGTGTTTACTAAATAAAATACACTAACCATCTGGCACCTGAATTATTTTCTCAATCAGGTGTATTAGTTTCAAGTCAAACATTAATATATGGATATAGATAGGTCTACTCTCAAAATGTTCAGGGTAGTTTATTGGCTTCTTTTCAAACAAAACCACCTGGTACTGAATCAAAATTTCCCAAATGAAAATATATGTAAAATTTAATTTCATATAAGTCACTTGGATAACAGCATTAAAAAAGTAATCCAATTCAACAAATTAGTGAGGACCTGCTGTGTTTTAAATGTTTTACTAATAATTTCAAAGAATACAGAGTTGAATAAGATGAAGTTCTTGTTTATGGTACAATATAGTAACAATTATGGATTATTCATAGTAACTCATAATGACTTTAAAAAAAATTTGTAATTGCCAAGCAATTCATTGTTATAATGCTTTATTAGTTATATAGTTTGGCTGTATCCCCACCCAAATCTCATCTTGAATTATAGCTCCCATAATTCCCACGTCATGGGAGGGACCCAGTGGTAGGTAACTGGATCATGGGAACAGGTTTTTCTCATGCTGTTCTCATGAAAGGGAATGAGTCTCATGAGATATGATAGTTTTATAAAGGGGAGTTCCCCTGCACATGCTCTCTTGACTGCTGCCATGTAACACGTGACTTTGCTCCTCCTTTGCCTTTCACCATGATTGTGAGGTCTCCCTAGCCATGTGAAACTGTGAAACAATTAATTCCTTTATAAATTACCCACTCTCAGGTATGTCTTTATTAGAGAACAGACTAATACAGTAAATTGATACTGGTAGGGTGCAGTGCTGCTGTAAAGATACCTGAAAATGTGGAAGTGACTTTGGAACTGGGTAACAGAGGAATTTGGAACAGTTTGAAGGGCTCAGAAGAAGACAGAAAGATGTGGGACAAATTGGAGCTTCTTGGAGACTTGTTGAATGGCTTTGACCAAAATGCTGATAGTGATATGGACAATAAAGTCCAGGCTGAGGTAGTCTCAGAAAGAAAAGAGAAACTTGCTGGGAGCTGGAGCAAAGATCACACTTTCTATGTTTTAGCAAAGACACTGGCAGCATTTTGCCTGTGTCTTAGAGATTTGTGGAACTTTAAACTTGAGAGAGATGATTTAGGGTATCTGGTGGAAGAAATTTCTAAGAGCAAAGCATTCAAGAGGTGACTTTTGTCCTGATAAAAGAATTATGTTTTATTCATTGAAAGAGTTTGGAATTGGAACTTATGTTTAAAAGGGAAGCAGAGCATAAAAGTTCAGAAAATTGGCAGCCTGATGATGTGGTTGAAAAGAAAAACCCATTTTCTGAGGAAACATTTAAGTCAGGTGCAGAAATTTGCAAAAGTAATGAGCAGCCAAATGTTAATCACCAAGACAATAAGAAAAATGTCAGAAGTATTCACAGAAGCCCCTCTCATCACAGGCCCAGAGGCCTAGGAGGAAAAATGGTTTCCTGGGCCAGGACCAGGGTCTTGCTTCTATGTACAGTCCTGGGACTTAGTGCCCTGCATCCCAGCCATGGCTAAAAAGGGGCCAAGGTACAGCTCAGGCCACGGCTTCAGAGGATACAAGCCCCAAGCCTTGGCAGCTTCCATATGGTGTTGAGCCTGCAGGTACAAAGAATTCAAGAATTGAGGTTTGGGAACTTCTGCCTAGATTTCAGAGAATGTATGAAAACACTTGGATGTCCAGGCTGAGGTGTGCTGCAGGGGCAGAACCCTTATGGAGAACATCTGCTAGGGCAGTGTGAAAGGGAAACGTGGGGTTGAAGCCCCACAGTGTCCCCACTGAGGCATTGCCTAGTGGAGCTGTGAGAAAAGGACCACCATCCTCTAGACTTCATAATGGTTGATCCCCCAACAGTTTTCACCATGCACCTGGAAAAGCCACAAGTATTCAATGCCAGCCCATGAAAGCAGCCAGGAGGGAGGCTGAACCCTGCAAAGCCACAGGGCAGAGCTTCTCAAGGCCATGGGAGCCCACCTCTTGCATCAGCATAACCTGGATGTGAGACATGTAGTCAAAGGAAGTCATTTTGGAACATTAAGATTTGATTGCCCTGCTGGATTTCAGCTTTGCATAGGGCCTGTAGCCCCTTTGTTTTGGCCAATTTCTCCCATTTGGAATGGGTGTATTTACCCAATGCCTGTGTCCCTATTGTATATAGGAAGTAACTAACTTGCTTTTGATTTTACAGGCTCATAGGTAGAAAGGACTTGCCTCGTCTCAGATGAGACTTTGGACTGTGGACTTCTGATTTAATGCTTAAATGAGTTAAGTCTTTAGGGATTGCTGGGAAGGCATGATTTGTTTTGAAATGTGAGGACATGAGATTTGGGATGGGCCAGGGGTGGAATGATATGGTTTGGCTGTGTCCCCACTGAAATCTCATCTTGAATTGTAGCTCCCATATTTCCCAGGTGTCATGGGAGGGTCCTGGTGGGAGGTAATTGAATCATGGGGGTGGGTTTTTTTCCCATGCTGTACTCATGGTAGTGAATAAGTCTCAGAAGAGCCGACAGTTTTATAAAAGGGAGTTCCCGTCCATACACTCTCTTGCCTGCCACCATGTAAGACATAACTTTGCTCTTCCTTTGCCTTCCACCATGATTGGGAGTCTTCCCCGGTCATGTGGAACTGTAAGTCAATTAAACCTCTTCCCTTTATAAATTACCCAGTCTCAGATATGTCTTTATTAGAATCATGAGAACAGACTAATACAATTAGGTATTTTTATCTGCATTTTAGATCTGTCTGGATACATATACACACACACACACAGTAGATATCTATTCGCCTACATGCCTACCTATCTACCTATAGTCTATTTACCCATGAAAGGAGAAAAATTCACCTGAAAATAAAATGTCATACAGAGAGTGGGAAATTTATTCAGAATTTGTGGCTCTCAGCACTATGCAATATCTAAATCTCTTGCTTCTCTAAATCAGGTAATCTGTCAAGCTCTTACAGAAAATAAAACTTCAGTTACTGCCAAAATTAGACATAGTTAATTATTAAGAATGACAACTGACATCTTCAAGTGTCATCCACTATTTAAGAAGGTTTGCAATCAAGGAGTACTTTGATTCTAATAGAAACCTTCTTTGATGTTAGCACATCGCTTCACAGGAAAAGAAACCAACATAGCAGTCACAGTTACAATTCCCCTCAGAAAGTAATTCTGTGGATAAAAGACGCAATATCCAGAGCCTACCCATGGGTAATGGGTGAAATGGAGCAGATGCGCCTTAAGTGCCTACTGTTGTCTCAGTGGTCCCTCTGCTGTCTGTTCACTGCCTTTCTGCTTCCTCTCCCCGCCCTTTCAACTATAATCTTGTAACTTCTCTCATTCTTGATTTAAACTTTAATTACCAAAGTAATTAGAAATACATAGAGCTTTACATTTCTATCAATTACATTATTTGATCCTACAACATAAAACAGGTGCTATATAACACTTTAAGACATTAACAGACTTGTGTAGTCATTGCATTTGAGATCACTTTTTCTGTTTGCAAATCCCTTACATTTACACATAGAATAGCTGAAGAACATGTTTAGTGTTAAATGAGACAGTAAAGGTCTGCAAAGCCTGTACTGACAGACTCTTCCCCAATCACCTTCTGATGCCTCCTGCTCTGTAATCCATTGATCTTCACTGAGATGAGCTTAGAGCTAATAAACTTTCTACTAAGATCTAATAATTTGGCAGAAAACATATATATTCCTACAGGTTAGTATCTTAATTCCTCTTACTGGTTTTGAATTTTTAAATTATCTTTACATTTGCAAGTTAACAATTTTAAGGTTTTTGCTAATTTTAGTCAAGTTGTAGTACCTGTATTGCACAGCAACGGTGTTGGGTCAATAATTATCAAATTCACTGTGCTTCATGACCAACATCTGAAACAAATGCACATTTTCTTATCAAGGATGGTACCACATCTGGAATACATTTAGAGGTCTTTATTTTATACTATCTTTCAAAATCTGAATTCACTGTTTCTATTCTAGTCAGAGTTGGACTATTCTCGTCTTTTTTGACCACACTGTGCTCAGAATACTTCCTGAATCAAAATGGCCAGTCAAGTGGAAAGCATAGAGCCTGGAGCCAAATTGCCCAGGTATGAATACTGACTTTTTAAAGAATAGCTCTGTCACCTTGGCATAGTTATTTAAACCACACGATCCTTAGTTTCCTCATGCTTCGCATGTGGCTATTTAATATTATCTGCATATCCTATTAGGATGATGTGATCATTAAAACATTAATGTATGTCTAAATCCATTTGGCTGCTGTAAGAAAATACTGGAAAATGGGTGAGAGGGTGCTTATAAACAACAGAAGTGTATTTCTCACAGTTCTGGAGGCTGGAAAGTATACAATAAAGGTACCAGAAAATTTGGAGTCTAGTAAGGCCCTCTTCTGTTTCTTAGATGGCACCTTATTGCTGCATTTTCACATGGTAAAATGGATGAACATAGACTCCGTTGGGCCTCTTTTATAAAGGCACTAATCCGTTTCGAGAGGTTCCTCCTTTATGACCTAATCACTTCCCAAATGGCCCCAGTTCCTTCAAGTTAAGGATAAAGTTTTTGTATTTCCTATTTTTCCAGGATAATTGTAGTAATATATGATACATCAGTGATGTATGTTATGGCCTGGTAATAGGCTGATGCCATACCTATGTTTTAAAGAGCGGTTCCGAAAGTTAATATCTGAGCCACAGAAAGGATTCCAATGGTAGTCATTTACAGAAATGTCACAGGATCATAACAGAAGTTTAAAAGTAATAATGCTAAGAAGCTGACATCCTCCAAAGTCACAATTGTCATACTCAAGTCTGTTTTCTTCTTATACAGTAATATCTAAACTGTGCATGTGAAATAAAATTTCCAATTCTTTGGACTATTCATATTGAATCCTTTTTATTTTCTCCAAGTATCAAAAATTGTTTATTTTTATAATAGATGTGACTCCTAATTTAAAACTGGTAATTGATATAAAATACTTTTGCATTTTGGATTTCAAGGGTTTGTCAAATTTTCAAAAAAAATTTGAGAGATTAACCTAATATTACACATTTTTTTTTACTACACACACATAGAAGTTTTTAAGAAGGACATGAAATCTGAAAGAATAAAATGAAAGATAAAAAGGTTTATGCCACAGAATTTTAAAACTATATGGAAAAGCATTTTTTAAACCCAAAAGATAAACCATACTAGGTGAGAATTTTGCAAGACATAAGACAGGTAAAAGTTAATAGGCAATATAAAAACTTGCATATTAAAAAACAAACACAAAAATAAAAATAGGCAAATATATAAGATGTTAACAAAAGAATACAAGCAAGAAACATAAAAGATATCCAACATCACCAATAATCAAATAGATTCCAGTTAAATCATTAATGCAATATCATTTTTCTTCTATCATATCTAGTGTCTCAGCCATATTACATTGTTTGTTTGTTTTTTGAGACAGAGTCTTGCTCTGTTGCCAGGCTGGAGTGCAGTGGTGCAATCTCAGCTCACTCCAACCTCTGCTTCCCGGGTTCAAGCAATTCCCCTGCCTCAGCCTCCCGAGTAGCTGAGACTACAGGTGTGCACCACCAGGCCCGGCTAATTTTTTGTATTTTAGTAGAGACAGGGATTCACCATGTTGGCCAGTATGGTCTTGATCTCCTGACCTTTTGATCCACCCACCTCAGCCCCGCAAAGTGCTGGGATTACAGGTGTGAGCACAGTGCCCAGTTACATTATTTTGTTTCTAAATTACATATTAACATGCCAGGAATCTTTATGTTTATCCTTGCCTTGTATAAATCTTCTACTATTTATTTTTAGTAAATCTAGAATAAGGAAGAAAATAATGTTTCAGTTAACAACACTATTTAAACACATTACATGCTTATCTCCTAAGATTATAAACATAATGGATATCGATTTTCACCACTGTTATTCAACATTGTACTGGAAGTTTTAGCCAAAGCAATTGGGCAAGAAAAAGCAATTTGGAAAGGAGAAGTAAAACAGTCTCTTTTATTAGAAGACATGATCCTATATAGAAAATCCCAAAGAATTCACAATGTAACCAATAGAGCTAGTTATTAAAGACTAGTCCTGGATCCAAACTATGGGCATACTTCTTTTAATCATACTTCACAGATAATTCATGTTTTTTTTTTTAATAACAAACCGAAGGTCTTATCAGAGCCATTTTTCTAATAGCATGTACTCACTTTGTCTCACTGTCAGCATCTTTTTTACAATATTTTAAAGTATGCACTTTTTTGACATAATGCTATTGCACAATTAATAGACTACAGTATAGTATAAATATAACCTTTATATGTACTGGGAAACCAAAAGATTTGTGTGACTCTTTATTACAATATTCCCTTTACTGTGATGGTCTGGAACCTAATCTACAATATCTCTGGAGTATGTCTGCATAAACTAGAGAATTTCTCATGAGAGGGGAGCATGAAACAGTAATGTCAGTACTTTAAAAAATGTAAAAAGCAGATTATAATAACAAATTTACACGTGATAAAATAGTGAGAAAAAAAAGAGAGAAAAAAAGGGCAAACGTGAGATATATATGCACAAACTTGGGAGAGAACAGTTTTTGTAGAGCAACTAGTTTACTTAGCAGATAGTAGTTTGTAAAATAATGTGGAAAACCCAGTGAGGCTACATAAAAAAAAAATCTGAACTGATAAACCATAGACTTTGGAGTTCATCCTGTAAAAACAGAAGGGAAACAGTAAAAGGTTGGGATATGGGAAAAATTATATTAGTAACTTCTCATTGTATAAAAATAATGATATAAAACAATATATGTATATGCTAAGTGGGTAGTGATTGAAATTTGTAAACCAATCAGATCTTAACATGTAAGCAATTTTCATTTTCCCATTATGTACAGGCAGAGGCAGTGTAGATATTATGTAGAACTCATATCATATATTTTAAGCCCTCATTTTAACTTTTAAATGTTTTGGAAGTGTAACTGTTTAAATTTATGCCAAGTGAAGTAGGCAAATCTTTTCTGAAATACTATCTTAATATTGACACTTCAGCTATTTAACTTTCCTGGCCTGACGCATAATATTGTTCCTTTTTGCCCTACAAGTAGTAATGACTTCATACAGATGTGCAGTCTAGTATGCAGTCTGTGTGAATAGATCTATCACGGAGGGTGAACTGCAGGTTTCTATAAGCACTTCACAGCTGTGTATGCAATAAGAGCCACACAATTCCTGCTTCTTAATAGAAGTAAAGTGCAAAGAAAATCAATAGTGTTAATAACATTCAGCACCCACCTTTTCATAACCCAAGTTACAATGGTGCTTAACAACACACTTTCTATTTATTATTACAACTGAAAATGGCCTTATTTTAATAAGATAGATACAGGTATTCACTAAGTAAAAGAAGAATCATTCTGTGAATTAAAATTTTTCTTAAAATCTTCAGATAATTTCAACTTCACATATACATGGCTTTTACTAAAGTGGTGACATTTAAACAGTCAAAAGGGAGCTAGAGAGACAATCTTTTAGAGATATAAGTCAACTGCAAAGACCTTTATGAAGAAATCACCAATTTGTCACTAAACAAATTTTTCGTTACTCCTGGACACCAAGGTTACCTAAATTTTTCTGCTTTTCGTTCATTGGTTGGTCATATGACTACATTCTAGCCAATCAAATATGGGCAGAAGTTGTGCTTTCTTTTTGGCCTGACCCTTAATAATCTTTTGATGCAATCCTGCCCTCACTCTCTTTGATCATTCCCTAGTTGAATGAATAGGAGTGGTAGGAATTAGAAAAGGGTGGAGTTGGATAGGGTAAGGTGGATAAATCTTAGAACAACTCTGTAGAACAGAGTACTAACCCTGCATCTATTTAGCAAGAAATAAGCTTTTATTGTGCTAAATTACTAAAATTATGAGTTTTTTTTGGTCATAGTTAGTCTGCCCTAATTTCTGCAAGGTAGAGATTGTGAGTTTATTATCTTTGTTTTCCCTAAATCCAGAGTTTGCCTTTTATTTAAGGAGACAGTTGAGGAAGACGTTTGGTTTAGAATGACTAACAGGTAGAGTTAAAAGGTGCTTTCAGTGTGAAGTTTGAATGGACAATCTCTGAGGTTTCTTCCAAATTCAGGATTCTGGGATGTTCCATGAATTTTGAATTCTAATACTAACTATTGCTGTTTGATGGAAGTTCTCTTATATAAATTTCATTTTATTATTTAGTGTATGTATCACCTTGCTCTTATCAATATTTCTTTGAATTCTATAAACCTCATAATTTCCCTAATACAGAATATTGACTGCAATGATACCAGATTGTAAAAATAAGAAATGAATACTTCAATATAATATCCCTTCTTGCCTCCAAATGACCAGATAAACAAAGTCTCTGTTGCATGTTATAAATCAATATAAACAGTATCCTTCAGCATGAAAATTTCAATCATTTATTTTTCAAAATATTACCCTTGAAACCAATAATCAGTTATCAAAATATTATTCTGAGGAGAAGTTTGGAGAACAAGAACCATCTACTAAGTATCAGTCTAATACTGCTTGCTCTACTCTATTCCACAAACCTAAAGAAACTTTCAAAAATGATGATCAACATATAATAAAAAAGAGGAATATTCAAATTATTTCCATTTATCCTTACTTTCAAGAGAAAGCAAGATAAAATAATACTTGATATAGCTATCATAAAGTCAATATCAAATTTAGTTTTTAAGTATAATTGTAGAAATAATTAGATTTGAAGCAGTTTTAGCAAGATATAATACCGAGCCCCCTTTTTTCACTCTGCAGTTTCTTCAAAGGGCCTATTAATATTATGCAAAGAATCAGCTTGGCATTTTTTATGCACTTTTTTGTTGCTTCTTTACAGCTTAATCTTTGATGAAATTTAGTCGCTGTGAAAGAGAAGTTTTTGAGGTAGTTACAGGTTATCTCACTGCATTACTGAAATTAGAATATAAGCTTAAAGTTATTAGAGAGTAGAAGACAGAAACATTTCCAATAAAACTCCCAACCATGAACTAAAAGTGATATATGCTAAAATGCATGTGTAGAGCAGGTTTGTGTTATAAAATGTTAATAATCAAGTCAATCATTTTAAATTCATATGTAAAGACTAGTCATGGTACTTCTATAAAAGCCAAAGTTCTTATTTTATCATTATTCTTAATACACTTATATATATATTTTATATCACATAATTAGATGATTTGAAATATTTCATTATTCAGGAGTAGATTAGCATCAATTTAAACTGAGAGAGTTTTAGACTAGACATCAGATAATCCCCCAATCAAATTCTACTTTAGTTGTAAAATCAGCTTATGGTGTGAATTAATGCAATTGTCACTAAGTTGTTTAAACGGAAAGCTTTGAGTGTATATGAGGCAATTCCGAAAGCATGTGTACACAGAAGAAGAAATCTTGCTCTAGTGGTATAGGATAAGGAATCAAAGATACAGCCAAACTCTGCTAAATGTAAACTATTCCCATATTATATATTAAATGATAGAAAGTGATTTCTGAATATTAATTTAAAGATGTTTATGAGTCAGGTGAACTCTAGCAGATGAGTGCAACAGAATGCTGTAGGCATATGAGATATAAAATATTTCAAAATAAAAACTTGGACTAAATTTAAGGTGAATTTAATGTACTAAAACAAAAAGAAGTAATGATTCCATAAGTTTATACAGACTCTCACAAGCTTTGGAAGTTTCTGACTTCTTCCCACAAGAAGATATACAGTTTATATTGCAACCAGGATGTTCTACTTACTCTATCCCAGTGTTCCATTCAATTCTATTTTATTCCTTTCCATTTCACCTGAGAAAATACTGGTTTCGATATATTATGTTTATTTCAAAAGCCAGTCATGTATTCCATTAAAGTTTTTAAAAAATCTACAAATTATTCAAAGAAGAATTCAAAAGTTAAAATATTCAAATCTGTTTCCAAAATGCAAAAAGCTTGTTCAATTTCACTATCATTAAGAAAAATGGCCCGCTCTTAGCAAAACTTAATATTGTTTTATGATTAGTAATATCACAAAATCTTGGTTTTCTAATTGCTCTAAGAATCTATCATAGTAGGAATAATTATTCCAGAATGGATCTAAATAAACCACAGAAATGAATTCTCTAACTTTTATCTTTTATTCTTATGTTAAATCTTGCTGTTTCACTTCAAATTACCATGGCCAAAATGAAGAGATGAAAATCTCTATCTAGGTCCTAAATTTTTAAAATTAGAAAGATATGCTAGAGAACAGAACCCTGGGGACAATTTCAATGTCTTTCTGCCAACAGGATTTAGCTCCTAAGACAAAAACAAAAAATGTTCCTTAACAATATGGTTGCAAAAAAGCATAATATCTAATGACAAAGATGAGGCTGTAGAAACTACGATAAAATGTACATTTAGTGGAAAAGTAAGAGTTGAGTGTTAGTGTTCATCTTATTTTTTAACCTCTTTCCCACACTTCTCAAACGAAATTTTCTAAAAAAAAAAAAAAAAAGTTCACAATTATGCAAATTTGTTTTTTTAAAAAGACAGTGACAAATGGTCTAAAGAAATCATGGCAAATTTTCTTTAAGGAGTGTTTTACCAGAGTGAAAAGGTCAGCTTTGAATTGGGGAAAAAACATAAAGAACTAATGAGTCGAATATGATACATTCTATCAGCAAATTACAAGTTTACTGAAAGAGAACACAGATATGTCTGAATTATCTAGTCAGTTTAGCTAAATATAAACACCTTAGGTATCACCTGAATGTTCATTAGGAACATCCATGGAACTAAAACACATATTACTATCTTAGCTATTTATACATTTGTATTATAAATGCATATATTGCATATAAAATGTGGCTTCATTAAAGCCCAATTCACTGTATCTGCAGAAAATATCAAAAGATTTTGTAGAATCCAAGAAGCTACTCTCTCC
The DNA here is from genome assembly GCA_963573385.1 of Cacajao melanocephalus. NCBI lineage: Eukaryota > Metazoa > Chordata > Mammalia > Primates > Pitheciidae > Cacajao > Cacajao melanocephalus. The sequence continues at coordinate 152,075 of CAUYLG010014266.1, read as the reverse complement.
TTACTTAAGAAAAAATCAGTTACTATGTGGGGAAGAAATAATACACAGAAATGTTCTCTAATGAGTTATAGCACACTTTCATTGTACAACTCTAGCCATTAAATTTAATGATTTTTGTCCTGAAATGTTTTGCCCTACATCAGAGATACTTCTCCCTGCATAGTTTCTACTTAGCAGAGAGAAATTCAGGTTAGGCTAAATAGAAAGAACTATCTATGGAAATGGCACAATGCTCCCTAATATTCATTCAACAAATATATCTGGAATATTGTAGGTATTCCAGATATATTTGTTGAATGAATATTAGGGAGCAAGTTCACTGTTCCATACATTGTTTCTAGTGTACTAGAGAAATAAACAAGGGAGCACTTAAATAATACCAAGCAATGTTGTGAAGGGACAATAAAGCAGTGGAGAGAGTGCAAAGAGGAGCAGAAATCATTAGGCAATAATGTAGGGAAAGGTGATATTTGAGCTGAGATCTTAATGAAATAAGGAAGCATCCCTGGTGAGGATTTGCAGGAATAGAGATTCAGCAAGAAGAAAAGAAGGCTGAACTCTGAAAATGGTTTGAGTCCTCATTCTTCTAGGAAGTCCTTCCTCACTTCAGCCCCTAAAAATGATGTGTCTACTGAGGGGAGGGAAACACTCTTTAAAAAAAAAAAAAAAAAAAAACACCAGTATTTTTAAATTTAACTGAATCTATTTACAGTACTTAGGCCTCGGACCAAGCTGATCATTTTAAGGCTCAGCATTTGACCCAAAATGGACCAATAAGGCTCTTTCTCTGGGATTTTTGAATATACCTGTGGTGAAAGTCAGTTCCTCTCCAGTGGTGAGAATGCAGAATATAAAACTAGGAAGCAAACAGAGACAAGATTTTCTACCTAAGAAGATTTCCATTCGAAGTGCCTGGAGATAAGATTTTCCATTCGAAGCGCATGGAGAAACCATATGCACTTAAAATAAGCCTGGCTCGGAAAAGAAAGGAGCAACACGGGCCACTGAGAGGGTCTCAGAATTCAAGCCTAGTTGCTTGGTCAGGTGCTTAATTCTTTCCTTAACTTCTGTAAGTCAATGAACTTATCTTTTTGCCTAAATTAATTTGAGTAACTGTATTTAGGACTAAGAGATATTAAAATATGTGCCATGGATTGTCAAATGTAGCAATTCTAGATCAGCCATCAATGTGAAACCGCAGCATATAAGCCCACTGTTTGGCATTTTTAATACTGCACGGGCAATAATCTTTATCTACTTTTATTGCAAAAAGATAAATTTGTAAAAAGAATAGGATTAGCCTCTTGCAATATCCAAATTTTATCAAATGCAAATTTCTTAGAATGTAAAGAAAATCATTCAGATCTAAGATAAATCAATTTTTGAGAATATATATATTTATTGTCAGAAAAATAATGCTAGCAAAAACATAGAAATTTATCATTAAGTAACCTTTTATATCTTTGGGTACACAGTGCTGTACTGGATAATAAACATCAAAGCTAAAATATGTATGTATGTTTCTGTGCACATGTATACACATCCAATTCTGAACTTTCAATATTAAAGCACATATTGAACATGAGAAATACTGATGTCAAAAGTAGAGAAGAAGAGCATTTTGCTTGTTTTGTGAATTTTGTAAAGTAGCTTTACTAAAATATACATAAATATTTGACAAGGAACCATGGGCCTCCAAATATTCTAATTGTTAAAATGGAAATATGTCAATAATTCCATTTTACACTGTAACCTTGTAAATAGCACAAAAGAATAGTAGTCTGAAGTATTATTCACCTTACATAATTTGCCACATCCAAAGGAATTGTTCTTAATATTCTTGATAAAATGTACAAGAGGCTCTTACTATCATTAAAATGACTGATTTTCCTTTCAAATTAATATGTTAGTATCAGAGCTAATTTCACAATATCTAATTATCTGTAAGTCTGAATTGGTCAACACACAAGCAATGGTTATGAAATTCATATTATTGAAAGAATGCTTCATGTTAGATTTAATTCTTGGTGTGTAAACCGCCCCCCCCCCCGACAGACACAACTTAACAGGTTTTAACTTCTGTTATAATAATATTTAGCAATTTACAAAAGAGAAAATTATAATCTGTGGATAACTATAATCTTAATATTTTTAATATTCCATGTGTAGCCAAGAATCTCTTTCAAATTCATTGTATGTACAACAGTATCCATACTACAATATCATATAATTCTGAACCATGATTAAATTCTGTTGTAGTTAAAACACCCAGAAACACCAACTCATTTTTGGAAAATTAAAGTGTGATCATTCTGATGGTATCTCTACTGGTCAGATGCATGTCAGGTGATTAGTCCGTCAGTTAACTTGTCGGATTTTATAGAGAGTTATGGCCAGCATATACAGCGATACTAATTCAAACTGACAATGATGTAATATGAATTCATGTATTATTATAAAAAAATTAAATGTCCAATTTGCAAAAAGATGATAAGCCAGGACAGATACTAATTTGATTTTGCTTCAAACTCTTCACCTCTTATTCAAATGTAATGACAAGTAATTTGGCATTGAGGCAGAATAAATGCTTGGTTTTTTTTTTCTGTGAGCACCATATGGATTTGGGATTCTTACAAGAGAAGGAAACGGTTAGGAATATAACTCTATCGTAGTTTCTACAGCCTCATCTTTGATAAACATTACATTGCAATGTTTCAGGCGCTCAATTGAAGAGGCTAGCTAATTAAATAAAAATCAATGAAATACACGAACTGATTCTTAAGAGTTGGAGGCTACATTTTACTAACACAACATTTTCAAACCACCCGGTGTATTGAGAATATACAGCAAAAAAGAAAACTGAATAAAATATAGAATTAAATTCATTCATATTTTCTCACTAGTAGAAGTTTTAATTGCGAGCTGGCCATTCCTGCCTATTAGCAACATATTATTAAGCCCATAATAACTGATTCCAGTTTTTCCTCAAGGGACATTGCATTTCTAATTTGTGAAAACTATCATTAAAGAAAGCTTCTTAATATATTTCAAGGCATATTCACTTATTTCAAAATGTTCAACATTTTTATAAGGTTGCAATAAATGCTTTTCACCAATACCAAAAAGATAAGAGCCACAGACATAGATTATCATTATTCTTTTTCACTTCAGAAATTTTGGGCCTTAAAGAAGTAATAAAGTAATCTACATTTTACAAGACATTAGTTATAATTAATAAGGAATGTTTCTAAAACCCCACAGAATTGTCTAGAAAAAGAACCTCTGACCATGAAAGTTATTTAAATGAACAATCAAGTTATGACTCTAAATCTAATATTCTGTAACAAATTTACCATGATTTATTCTAACCCCTACTTGTACCAACGTAAGCATATTGTGAACCACATGAGATGCACATTTTTACTTTAAAATAAACAAATTTAAAAAGAATATTCTCAATTTTCTGGTTTTGTAGTGATCTATTTGCCTTTTAATTTTTCACAGCACTCCATAAATATTTTTGTAATACGACTGCCAGTTTAATAAGCCCAAACAACTTAACATATACTTATGGTCTACCTGAGTAATAATTTGAAAAAAATAATGCATATCAATACAAGGAAACAAATTTATTCTTAATCTCAATTACTAATAACATATGTCTGTTGGATGCTGTGCAACTTCTTAAAACTTGAAATCGAATTAGACACCACTACCTGTATATACTACTCCATGTTGATTTCCCCATGTACTCACTTCTTACCACAGGAAGCACTGAAAACTCAGCTTCTCAAAGATGTGATATCATCAAAAGATACTATTGTGTTCTAATATTAAATCCATGAACTACTTGGAGGGAGTAGATTGTGTGATGTTTAACAGATGTTGAGTATCACTATTTTTCTTGAAAATTTAAAATAAACCATGACACTTCATTGAGTTCCTATGGTTTCATGGGGCACTTTAACACACAGTTTGGGAAACATAGGCATATGCTGTTTTACTCTAGGCTTTCTATTTTCTATGGCATACAATCAAAGTATATTAAGAGCTTATATGGCAAGTTCATTTGAAGTGCTGAAATAAGTATGCCAAAGTATTTGTTAAAATCTTGTCTACAATTCTAACTTTTGAGTTTTCACAAAACTTATTTATGGTTTATAAGACTTTTTCATATACATTACTTTGTAAATATTAATGGAATTAAAAAAAACATGGACTATCAAATGGTGACTGAGCAGTCAAATAAATAAGGAGTCAGTGCATTTCAAATGATCTCAGGATTGTCTATAACAGCCTGCTCTCGCTCTCTGTTTGTCTTTCTTCAAGTTTCAGTTCATATTATCTTAATTCATTATTTGCATCAATGGAGACTGTTTTTTTCCATATTAAAGCTTTCCTACAACTGAAGATCATTTTTACCTCTTTCCAAATTAAATGAACACAGCTGTCTTTAATCTTCCCTCACAGTTTCCACTTTTCATTCCTTTAATTTTCTCTGTTTCTGCTCTTTGCATTTCTTTCAGTGTCACCAAATTTTTTCAATACAATAAATCCTCAAAGAGAAAACACTAGATAAAATAGTGCAATTACAGAACACAGCTCTATGAGATTAAGAATGTGCACATCAAAGACCTTTGCAAGCCAATGAAATATCTTACCATTTTACATAGCTTATAAATCTGAAAAATTCTAATGATGGGATACTTCGTTGTTTAGAAACACATCATATGAGGAAATTTTTTAGAGAACTCATGATTAGGAGGATAGTTGTGAAAATTCCTGCATTTCTATATCTATAATAAAAACATTGTATGGGAAACAAAAATATTCTTGCTGGCGTTTTGCAAAATTGGCCTTAATGGTTTCATTCCATTTCTTAAGGACATTGTTTAGATTCACAAACACACACACACATATACACACAAAGTGGCACTCTTCCTTATACTTCAAGCATGTTTACCAGCAAATTTTATTTGTTTGTTTTCTAACTACAGTATATTCATTTCCTCAGAGGGGGGAAAAAAAATCATCTGCCTGTTTTTCCTTTATATTTAGAAGCTGAATTTCTAACTTACTCTAATTCACACAGATTAATACAAATTGAATATCAAGTATGTGATACTGAAACCTTAACTAGTATTCCAATATTCACAGTACAAAGATGAAAAACAGCATAATTTGATATATAAATATGATAAACTTTTCTGGAAGCAATTGTGTAATAAAGGTAGAACCAGAAAATAAGAACATCGCAAGCTAAATGACATATCACTGCCACACATAATCTGATAGTAAAAATTTATTTACACTAGATTAAGAATATTCCTATTTAAAAAGTAAATCCACATGCATTAGAACTTTGCCTAAGAAGACTTCATGTATGGGAAAAGATGATCACATTAACTGTTTACACATAACAATCATAATGCTAACACAGCACTAATATCTTTAAATGCTATTCCAAGAATTGTAAGTTAGCAGGCCACAGATAATGTCTGGCTCTCAGACTGTCTGGCTACCACTTCTATAGTTTCTTTCAATAGGACTCCTTTTCTCTTTTATGTGACCTCTCTGTCTTATGGCAGTTTGAGTTTGTGATCAACATTCACCACCCATTCTCCTTTTGAAACAAAGTCTACCATTCCAAATTCCATAAACATTCTGGAACTATAAAGCCTCATAAGTTGTGCAGAAATTTACAGCTGTGATCCAGCATAATTTCTGATCTGTTCTCTGCTATATGCATGTATAGTTTATCCTCTCTATGCTGTACCAAAACTGTGCCAAATTTTCTCATCCATAAGGTAAATAAATACCAACAAAACTCCGTTTATATTTAACACCATCTCATTCAATGATTCTCTGTTAACTGTCACAAAAATATAAAGATATAGGGGAAACTGGATAAGTGGATAACTTGAGTAGTCTTCCATCATGCCAGTCTAATAGCCCTTATTCCTATGGAGCATATACTATGTGTGTTGGTACTTATGTGTATGTCATGTCAACTGATTCTTCCATAACCCTGCAGGTATACACTCATATCACTTTTTCACCAACAAGGGAACTGATGCTTAAGAATTACCTGACCTGCCTGAAATCAAATGAGTGATACAACTAGATTTAATATCAGGTCTCTCTTTCCCCAGAAATAAAGAAAATTTAGAAATAATTTATTTTCTAAAGCTATCCCAACAAACTTAGAGTCCCTGTTAAACTTCAAATGCTTTTATTTTTCATTATTTACTTTTTAGAATTTCAACTGTTATTTTAGATTTAGGGGTATATGAGGGGTTTGTTACATGAGTATATGGCGTCATGCTGAAGTTTGGAGTACAAATGATCCCATCACCCAGGTAGTGAGCATAGTACCCAATAGTTTTTCAACCCTTTCCCCTCCCTCCTTCCCCTCTCCAGTAGTCCTGTGTCTATTGTTGCCATCTTTATGTCTACAGGTACTCAATGTTTAGCTCCACTTGTAAGTGAGAACATGCGGTATCAAATAATTTTAAAATCTAAAAACCAAAGTCATGTTTGAAAGTCTGTGCACCCTTATGTCTTTTGCATGCTCATTTTTCAGCATTTCAATGAATATAAACTTTGGGTGTCAATTTATAAAGGAGGAATTGTGTCATTGCTATTTCTGACGAGTATTGTCACTAAATAGTGTTAATATAATTTTAAAAGATAGAATCAGCTTGCCTTATCAATAGGATAATAAATAACAATATAGGCCTGATATGGTTTGGATCTGTGTCCTTGCCCAAATCTCATGTCAAATTATAATCCCCAGTGGGGGAGGTGGGGCCTAGTGTGATGTGTTTGAATCATGGGCGCAGATTTCCCCACTTGGTGGTGTTCTTGTGACAGTGAGCTCTCATGAGATCTAGTTGTTGCAGCACCTCCTCTAATCAATCTCTCAGTTTTGCTCCTGCCATGTTAAGATGTGCCCATTTCTCCTTTGCCTTCCACCATGATTGTAAGCATTCTGAGGGCTCTCCAGAAGCAGAAGCCACCATGCTTCCTGTACAGCAGGCAGATTGTGAGCCAATTAAATCTCTTCCCTTATAAATTACCCAGTCTCAGGTATTCTTTACAGCAATGCAAGAATGGACTAAATAAGGTCTAACTTTCAACAATCCTTTCAAAGACAATCACATTTAGTGTAAATTAAAACTTTGAATAAAAATGCTCCAATTCACTATCTATCTATCTATGTATCTATAAAATTTGCTCAGTAATGCCTTCTTAGATATAAAATTTATATTTTTTATTAAGCAATTTTTTCATAGCATATTTGGATCTTGAAATTTAATACAAAGGAATTTTTATGTGTTCATGTGATACTTCTATGGAAAAGCAGACATCTCATAGATAAAACTAAAATTTCATTGCAGTTTGATTATAAATTTGGGATTTCAGATATTCTAAAAAATATTAAAACATTCTTAATATATGCATAGTACACCTTCATAAATCACCCTTCTGTTGAATACAAAATTTCTAGGTTTGGTAGTTTAGATTCATAATAATAAAATTTGCTATCCTTTTGACAGATTATTCACTTTATTGCTTTCTGTTAAATCAACCTATCCTGAAAAATCAGTTTTACTTAATTAAATTTAGGTCATTTTAGTATCTGGATATATACAAAACATATGTTAAATATTTAATTTGCACATGAATTTATAAATGTTTTTGCAGGCCCAGTTTCATATAAATCTATATATACTTACAGTATGTAACATACAATACTGCATATATTTAATGTAGAAAATACAGTTGTTCCCACATATAGCACTTTCAAGGAAAATCTGAATACATTTTTACTGGTAGAATTACTCTTGGACCCTCCTGATAGCCTGCAATACAGCAAGTGCACTTGGGAGCTATTGGATCTTAGTTTGGGCCTGAGAATGGCATTGAGAATAGATTGCTGCTGTTAGTGCTCAGTGAGAAAAAGAAAAGAGTGCTGTATAGATAAAGTGAGGGGAAATTTTTCCTGCCCTCTAGCTCTGTCCCTTGTACACTGCAGATTGCTTCACCCAATTGAATATATTTCTCACTAGGTATATTATCTGGAAGGAAGGCTCTTTTCTCTATTGTAATCTGAGAGGGTCTTTTAGCTACAGTTTATCCCCATCTTCCACCTGCCAAACAACGGCATTGCTTTACTCAGAATAAGCTTCTCTGCCAATTCCCAATACCCATGATGCCTTCAAAAAGGAGAAAGGAGTAGTAAGAAAACAGGAAGGGCAAACATTGCCTGGCTGTAGAACACTGAATATTGTTCTCCCATTGCTAAGGCTTTGGTTTAGTTTGCACCCTCAGAATATAGCTGTCTGTATTGCGTGGGCAGATTTATTTATATTTTTCTTCCATAGGCATAATTTGGTATTGGCTATATCTACATAACTGGCATGTGGCATGCAAAAATAGCCTCTTGCTCTTGAGTTTCTGAGGGCACTTCAAATCCTATGCTTCTTAGTTCCTCCTTTTTGATGTTTCCACTATTCTGATACAAACAGGTCAGTTTACTATTGCAGTTGGATACAATTTAGTTTCCTTTGTCTTTTTCTTTATAGCAATGCAAGAATGGACTAATATAAGGTCTAACTTTCAACAATCCTTTCAAAGACAATCACATCTAGTGTAAGTTAAAATTCCGAATAAAAATGATCCAATTCATAATCTATACATATAGAAAAATTTTATATCTAACAAGGCAGAGAGTGGGATTTTTAATTTCAAGTACACGTGACTTTCTGAGGGCAGTCATTTCTGAGAACAATGGATTAAAACAATGCACAATATAAGCCACCAGTACAAATATTAGTTGTTTCAGGTTTGAGAGTCCCTCAGTGATTTTACCACACTCCTATCACAATCAAAATAATTTTTCTTATAGCAATAAATGATTAAAACATGAGGATGTTAATTCATCAGTATTTGCATATACCAGTATTAGGACAAATGTAAAAAATAAAATTCTGAAGACCTCTGGTACACTGAATCCATAGCGCTAGAAAAATGTGAGGCTCTTTCATATTACTGTAAGGTTGATGGAGAAACAAACATGGAAATGCATAGAGAAACAAAATATGAGTGTGAGTGGCTAATTGAGTAAAAGACAGTCTACCATGTCTACCTTGCTTTCTAATTGCCCTAAAATCTATGAAGTTTGCATATGTGTGTCAGCATTTATATCTATGTCATAGCAATGCATCTCCACCAAAATCCTATGAGGGTTTCATCAATGAGCAAGCTGATGTGTAACATTAAGTGGCACAGCTGGGAGATAATCAGGTCTCTCTGACTCCAAAAGCAAATGTTTTACAAACACAGGCCATGTTTTGGACAGTTACTATAAGAAAAGCCATTACAATTTTATCTGATGGGCCAGATCTACATAATGCGAGAATTTGGCAAGCAGAAAAGAGTTCTGGACTATAAACACAGAGTGAAATTAAGTTTTGTTTTGTCTAACTGGATGTCTCTTATCACTCCTCATTGCACAGTCTTCATTAGTCAAGGGGATTTAAATACCAAGCTGGGGCTTCCAGTTAAATTCCAAGGTACTCTGGGTCTGGGTAGGCAGGGGATAAATAGTGAATGCTATTATTTAAAGTTGAGGGCCAAACTTCTTCCACCTCATTGCAGAACTTTAAATATTTTAGTAACATAGAATAAAATAGCATTCCGGCACTGGTCAATTTAGTCTGATTCCACAAAATTTCCTGGCACACTGTTATACTTTTAGTTTGCTTCATTCCATTTTTCAGTGTTTTTATGGTCTGAGTTACATCCCCACAAAATCCATATGTTAAAACTCCAACCCCTGGTATGACAGAGTGATTATAATCAGAGAGAGGGCCTTTAAGGAAGTAATTAAGTTAAAATGAGGACACTAAGGTGGGCCCTAATCCAATGTAACTAGCATTCTTATGAGGAGATTGGGACACGGGTGCATACAAAGAGAAAGAACAAAGGAAAAAGGCAGCAGTCTGCAAGCCAAGTGGAGAGGTCTCAGAAGAAACCAGCCCTGCTGGCACTTTGACATTGAACTTTCAGCCTCCAGAACTGTGAGGAAATAAATTGTTGTTGTTTAAGCCACTCAATATATTTTATTTTATTATGGCAGTCCTAGCAAACTAATGTAAGTTGAAAAAATATAAAATAGAATCTTCATGTGGGCTTCGGTAACAGAAATTTTGATATTTAAACTTTCGCACAAAACTGCGAATGTAAGCAGGTTAAGTCAACATGGACACAAATAGATCACTTTCATCTTTAAATAAATTTGTTGTGAGCGCTTAGTCTCACTTTAAAAAGATAAGCAGGTGTATGCATTAACATAAAATAGTAACTACCAGAAGAAAAACATAGCTTTAAAAAAAGAAACAATCCTCCCCATTAGTTGAGCTTTCATTTACATTAATGGATTTACATAAACAATCTAATAGAATGACAATCCTGTTAGCTTGCTGAAAATAAAACAAATTAAAACCCAAAAGTCTGAGTGGTAGAGCCACTCAATGGGAAAGTTTAAAAAGCATACATACATGATCCAAAAGGGAGTAAATCAGCACTCAAGAAAGAAGAGTTGACACCTTATGCGATCATTTGTCAGTGATCCCTGGCCCTTTAAAGAGCTGTCAGTCATGAGAGGTTGAGTGTTTTAATTTCAACAATGGCTCCCAGGTTAATGTGAAAACAACTTCACCAATGTTTCTAAATAAAGCAATGGTGCTACCTCTTAAAGGATTACTTTATTTGTACAGTGTCAGACAAAAAATTTGCTACACACAGAAAATAAAAAAGCAAAGTAAAATAGTAAGTGGCCTAAAAAACCTTAATGTATGACCAAACTATCAATATACAGTAAATAAGAACACAGGAAGAAGCATGCGGGGTGTGTGTGCCTGTGTGTGTGTGTTTATTTACTCTTATTAGGCACACCTCCCACCCTGCCCCATACACAATTCACTTCCAAGTATTTCACCAGTATGTATCCCAAGAATATCTCCATCTCTCCATTTTTTCTGTTATTGCTCTGGTTAGGTCAACTTTTTTGTTTTTGAGACAGAATCTCACCGTCACCCAGGCCAGAATGCAGTGGCACCATCTCGGCTCACTGCAACCTCCGCCTCTTTGGTTCAAGCAATTCTCCTGCTTCGGCTTCCCAAGTAGTTGGGACTATAGATGTGCATCACTACGCCAGGCTAATTTTTGTGTTTTTAATAAAGATGGGATTTTATCATGTTGGCCAGGCTGGTCTCAAACTCCTGACTTCAAGTGATCCGCCTGCCTGGCCTCCCAAAATGCTGGGATTACAGGTGTGAGCCACTGTGCCCAGCCACAAATCACCATTTTTTCTCATGTGTACTCCTGTAATTACCTAAATTCCTACTTTCATCTCTGCATTCTTAGAGTCCATTCTCCACCAGACAGTCGAGTGAGGTTTAAAAATATAAACTGAGATTTTAAAACTTTATTGATTAGAGACTTCCAACAAGTTTCTCCTTGGTTTTAAGTAGATTTCCAACTCTTCCCAGTCTGTTTGTGCCTTGCTCACCTCTGCAAACTTGTGCTGTGTGATAATGCTCCCACTCTGTGCTTCATACACACTGAACTTCTTTCCAGTTCTAAACAATACCTTAGTGCTCTTGGTGTTTCCCTAGCCTGACACACACTTTCCCTGGATGGCTGTATGACTGACTCCTGCCTCAGTCGCGACTTCCTTGATCACCCTGTTACAGTAGCCCTTAACTTGTCTGCCTTCCTCACTGCTGAAATCCTGGTATGTATGATTGCTGTATCTAGGGAAGGTGTTCAATAAATATCTACATATGCATGAATCATGGAAGCCAACTTTAAAGCCCGCCTTCTCTACTCTGGTAAAAAACTGTATAAATTAGAAAGAAATATTTAGTCCATTCCATTTATTGCTCTCCCTTAAACCTTAGTCATCCATAAGCATCCAGTGATCTACTTCCTGTTCCCTCATCCCCATCATGGCCCCTTAAGTGTCTAAGATCAAACATTTCTATCAATTAGAAGGCACTCTTAGCTCAAAATGCTCATCTTTTCAAAAATAACCTTTACTCCTATTCAAACGCAAGTCCATCTCTCTTTGCTGCACGCACTTATCCATCAAACTTGATGTAAGGTTGAGGTATAAGCCTCGGATCCCTTCTTTCCCTCTTCTCTGTCTTCCCACTATTGGCATCTCTGGGCTTCTCATTACTGCCACCCTGTTCAAAGGACCTTAAGGTGTAATTTAAAACCAAGGAAACAAGGAATATAAAATGACATCACATGATTTTATCTTTTCATTTATGCCCATTTCCTTGTACCCTTAAAAACATCAGCTTTAATATTCTTCCATTCATTATACATCAATTATCTATTACCATCATATGTCGGTTCCCCAAATTCAGAATTCAGCTGTATAATCTGCTTCTTACTTTCCTTCAGATCATTTTCCCATTTATCTCCATATCATGGAATTGTTAAATCATAACACAATTGCCTCTCTGACACAAACAGAATAGCAAAAAAAATATAGCATATGTTATACATATATGTTTTCATCATCTATCCTGAATAGGACTCTAATTTTTGCCATTTCCTGATTTCCCATAACTTCCAAGTTCCTCCTTCATTGTCCTGTTTATTCTTCATTTCATTCAATAAATTTTCTTTTTAATTGAAATATAAGAACTAAAAACAAAAAATATAAGAATTGTACATATTTATAGGTACACAGTGATGTTTTGATACATATGATGTATAGCGATCAGATCAGGGCAATTAGCGTATCTATCATATTGAACGCTTATCACTTCTTTGTGCTGGGAACATTCAATATCTCCTTTTAGCTGTTTGAAGCTACATATTAATGTTAACTAGAATCATCTTACAGTGCTATGGAAGGCCAGAATTTTATTCTTCCTCTCTAGCTGTAGGATAGGAGGAATAAACAACATTTTTAAAGCAATCATCCAGATACCATGTTTGATTTTGGGATAACTAAAATTAGAAAAAAAAAAAGAAAACTCATTCTCAGAAATATCGCACATCCTATTGGTTTAAATTCAAATGGCTTCTAATCTAGGTCAATCAGCAATTTTGAAATTCCATAACTCATAACTCATCATGCAGTTTTCACCTATTCATATCAAACAATTCTTTTCCTGCCATGTGGGGTAAGGTATTGTATATAGATTATTTATAACTCTGATTAAAAATCACATTTTCATAGATCTCTCCCAATTAATACTTTTATGTCTACCACATTGTCATAAATCATTTGGAATATTTATTTTTGTATTTACTTATAAAAGAATATTTTTGTTTTTGTATATTGTTATCTGACAGACATTATTACCTGTCGGATTTTCTTTTCAGTGAAGAATGTGATTTCCAAGCAGGTCTTAGAGTTTGGCATTAAATGTGAAAAAGAACACAACTCAGTATTGCTCTGTATACTCAAGAAACATTTGTTAGTGGTAATTAACACTCATTTTAAGCCTTAAAAAGGAGCAAAATAATCGCCTACCTAACACTTTAAATATATACAATTTTTATTTAAAGAAAGAGAGTTAAGTTTGGCTAGAATATGTACATAAAGAAGAGTCACAAAGTGGCAGTGTAATTTTCTTAGGAAAGGGAAAACAGAAAAGTCTCTGTGGCATCAGTAAGAACCTAAGTTATCTACTTAAAAATATAAGGTGACTTCTCATTCAAGTATGTGAATATTTGAAATGTCTCGAACAAACAAATATCGTCTGTCAAGAAAAATATATTACATTGCTTATAAAAGGACGTAAGCATGGCTTGAACAGAATTGGGTGACAGAGAAGTTTTGCATTCTCATGACTTGAGACATTTCTTCAATAAATAGCCAGTGACGTCACTCAAATGAAGTATATGTATTTATTATCAGAGTAAACATTTTATTTTTCATATAACTTACTTGGAAAAGGGTACTAGATCATAATCAAGAAATTTTTATTCCTCGGTTGTAAAATTTGTTTAACATTTGGAAATCAATCACACTATAACACATCAATAAATTTATAAAATCACTAGAGTAAAAGAAAAAATCATAATTATTTCAGTTGTTATAGAAAAATTATTTGATAAAATTCAACATGCAATTGTGCTAAAGACTCTTAGAATATCAGAAATAGTAGGGAACTTCTGCAGTATGATGAGAAATATCTACAAAAAAAGGAATAGGCCAGCCAGGTGCAGTGGGTCATGCCTGTAAACCCAGCACTTTGGGAGGCCAAAGCTAGCGGATCATGAGGTCAAGAGATCAAGACGCTCCTGGCCAACATGGTGAAACCCCATCTCTACTAAAAATACAAAAATTGGCTTAGAATGGTGGCATGTGCCTCTAGCCTCAGTTACTCGGGAGGCTGAGGCAGGAGAATCACTTGAACCTATGAGGCAGAGGTTGCAGTGAGCTGAGATTGTGCCACTGCACTACAGTTTGGCAACAGAGTGAACGTCTGCCTCAAAGGAAAAAAAAAAAGAATAATGTATTAACAGGGAAATAATTAATGCTTTCCATCTGAAATTGGAAAGAAAACAAGTACCCACTATCAATAGATTTATGTAACATTATGTTGCAGATTTTAATCAGTGAAATAATATAAGAAAAAGAATTAAAAAGCATAAAAATTTAATATAAAATAAAAAAACATTTTTTTTTTACAAAGGAACCTATAAACAATTACAATTAAGTGAATTTAATGAGGTCACTAAAAACAAGGTCAAATAAACAAAAATACACAGCATATCTATATTATAGAAACAAATTATTGAGAAATTAAAAAGAAATATCAAGATAAAGGAGACTGAAAATGTCACCAAAATACCAAGAAATTAAAAAGAAATACCAAGATAAAAGAGACCGAAAAACCATAACGAAATATGTGCAAGACAACAACAGTGAAATTTACAAAATGTTTACTAGAAGGACTGAAAGAAGATTTAATAAAATATTTGATATTTTCATGAACTCGAATATTAATGTTAAAAGTTAATTATCTCTCCAATTATTTATAAATTCAATGCTATTCCAACCAAAATATCAGTTATTTTGTTGCTATTGTTGTTGCAGTATTTGTTATTATAGAAATCAAAAACAGAATTCTAAAATTTAAGTAGAAATCCAAAGAATCTACAATATCCATGGAGATCTGTTTTTTGTATTTTTTATTGTCATATGATAGTTGTAACCATTTTGGGTTGCATGTGATATTTTGATACATGGATACAATGTGTAATAATAAAATCAGTGTAATTGGAATATCCATCACTTCAACATTTATCTTTTTTGGTGTTATGTGCAATACAATTTTCTTTTAGCTATTTTGAAATATACAAAAATTATTGTTAACTGTTACTTTCCAACTGTACTGTCGAATACTAGTAATTATTCCTTCTAGCTAACTATATTTTTGTATTCATTAACAAATTTCTCCTCATCTTCCCTCTCTTCTTCCCTTCCCAGACTCTGTCAACTACCATTATGCTAACTGCAAGAGATGCATGGTTTTTTTTTTTTAGCTCCCACTTGTATGTGAGAACATATAATATTTATCTTTCTGTGCCTAGCTTATTTCACTTAACAAAGTGACCTTAACATACTCCAGTTCCATCCATGTTGCCACAAGTGGCAAAATTTCATTTTTAAATAGCCAAACACTATTTTATTCTGTATAAATGCCAAATTTTCTGTGGCCATTCATGCACCGATAGATACTTAGGCTGACTTCATATGTTGGCAATTGTGAGTATGCAATAAATATAAGAGTGCATTGATCTCTTCAATATATAGATTTCCTTTCTTTTGGATATATACCTAGTAGTGGGATTGGTGGATCATATGGTAGTTCTATTTTCAGTTTTTCGAATAACCTCCATTTTGTTTCCCATAATGGCTGTACTACTTTTCTATTCCTAACAAACATGTACAAGCATTTCCCTTTTTTTTTTTTTTTGGCATTCTCATCAACACTTGTTATTTTTTGTCTTTTTGATAGTAGTCATTCCAATTGGAGTGAGATGATATCTCACTATCATTTTGATTTGCATTTCCCCATGGCAATCTAAAGAGAAAAATATAGCTGCAGGACATACACTACCAGGTTTCAAGACTTACTGTGAAAGTATATTAATTAGATTATGCATACTGGTACAAAAATTAACAATTAGACTAATGGAACAGAATAGAGGGACTAGAATTTGACTTTTACAATGATAATCACCTGTAATTATGACAAATGTGTCACAGCAACTCAGTGGCAAAGGAGGGGCTTTTTACAATATAAAATTTTGGATAAATTGGACATCTATATGAGGAATGCAAAACCCTACCTCACACCACCCATGCATACACAAATAATTTGAGATAAATCATAAACTTAAATGTGAAAAGTAAGGTAATAAGTTTTCTAGGATAGACTATAGGAAACTATCTCCATGGCATTGAGTAAGCAAGAATTTTATAAGTAGAATATGTAAAACACCATAAAAAGGAGAATCACTTGAACTTCATTAAAAAAAAAATCAAAATATCTACTATCCAAGAGATATTGTATTAAAAAGGCAGTATAAAAAAAAAAGACTTGTATCTAGCATATATATGTTTTTAAATTCCTATAAATATACAGTCAATCAATTTAAAAAGTTAGTAAATTTTGTACAAGTACTTCACGAAAGATAATAACAAGATAACAAATAAGCACATTAAAAAGCACTTAATTGGGAAAAGGCAAGTTAAAACTGTATGGTAATACTGTGATATACCAGTTAAATGGCTAAAATAAAAAGAGTTGACAATATCAAATGCAGACAACTGGAAATCTCACACATTGCTTGTAGAGTATACTTTCAGAAATTCGTCGGCATTTTCTACTTACAAAAAAATATGTACTCTCTATGACCTAGCAATTAAACTTGTATCTAGACACCCATAAGAAATTAGCAAATATGTCCACCAAAAGACAGACACATAAGTGTTTGTAGCAGTGTTATTTATCATATATCTACACTGGGAAAAAAAACACATACACATCCAAAAGTCCACATACATGGGAGGGAGAAAGGAGGATTTAAAACAACCGTGAATCTTGATATGGGAAGTTGTTATTTGGGTATTTACACTTATAAAAATTGATCAGTTGTAACTTCTGATTTATGTTCATCATTATATGTAATTTGTGCCTCAATAAAATAATTAAGTCAGGTAAAATCAATTAAATTCATATTGAAATATTATGTATAAATTTTATAACTTTTGTTTATAAAAGTTTATTAAAAGAAGTAGCTTGTGGAGGCAAAATGAACAAGCTTCCACAGCAAACACAGATCAGCTGGAGATGTTCCAAAACTATCGGAGTTAATAAAGTCACTTTGATAGCATTTTTCTTTGACAATTTCAGTTTTTTGTTTTTGTTTTTTTGTGGGTTTTTGCAGACATTACTTAATTAAATTGCAAAATAGATAAGACTGTTTAATCAACTCTTAAGGTTCTCTGAGAATCTTATTGGAAAAATAAACCTTTCAACTGAGCATTTATTTTAGTCTTTTTATCTCCTTTGTTCTAGGCAGAAATTGGATCTTATTTCTATTCTGTGTGGATTTTTTCTTCCAGTTCCATATTTGCAACTTGCTCATGTATGGTGGAGACTGTTCTCTAGAAATGACCCTTAACAACCATGGGTCAAGAGCAAAACTGCAACACTCATGTGTGCAATCAGTGTTGTGAACACTTCTAAGGTTAGTGAGGATGACCTGAACACTCATAATGACAGATCAGAATGTCAGACTTTCCAGTGTATCCTGAATGAATACACAATGTCTGGGAAAAATTAGAATGTTTTCTAAAAGTCTCCAGCATGCCCCATACTGCTAATGTGTTATCATAATAAAGAAGGTAAAATAATGCCTCCACATGTAGGTGTACTAAAATCAGTGCAAGCATAAGTATCACCAGAGAAAACCCATAATTGGATGACAATGGTACTATTCCTTATAAAATACATCATTCATAAAAAGGAACAGATGAATTATATATTCAGAGTTTCAAGTTTAATAGCCCTGTTGTAACTATCACCCAGTTTAAGAGATGGAACACTAACATGCCTTTGAAGCCTCCTTGCCTCCTCCCCAGTAGCATTACTTTCTTTTGTCTGAAACTTATTCCTGAATTTTATAATTTCCCTTGCTTTCCTCAATAATTTTCTTTCAACAGTATGCATTTAGTTTTGCCAGATTTAATATTTTTATAAGGGGAATCAAAATGTATTTTTTGTGATTTGTGTTTTGGTCAATATTTGGCATTTGTGATTCATTCATGTAGATAAGATTGTGTTTATTCATTTTTAATGAATAATATTCTACAGTGTGAATGTAACACAGTTTATTCATGCTAATATGAACTGATTTTATTTGCTATCATGAACAAGGCTCTACAAACATCTGTGTACATGTATCCTTTTATAAGCAGGTGTTACTCTAGGGCATATATCTGGGAGTACAACTGCTGTGTCTTCTGGTATGCGCCAAATTGTTTTCTAAAGTAATTGTACCAACTCGCACTCCTCCCAATGCCACATAAATTCCAATTCAAATCCCTGTCAACTCTGAAAATTGATAAATATTTTTTAATGCTTGACAATCTATAAGAGTACAAAATGATAAAGTCATTTAATTAAAATTTACTTAATGACTAATAGTAAATTATTGTTTTTCTAATTGTAGCTCTGAAAAAACTCTGTACATTTTTGGCCCATGATTGTACTTCTTCTAATTGGCCTTTGCTAATTCTTTGTAAATCTTGCAAATGAGCTCTAACAATTTATTTATAAATTGGAATTTTTATTGAGATATGTTGATTAACAAGCAGTTGTAGGAAATAATACAGAGACTCTCATGCAACCTTTATCTTAAAGGTAACATTTTATAAAACTAGAGTGTATCATAACTAGTGTATCAATGTTAATATGATTCCCTAATCTTATTCAAATTCTTAGTTTTACTTGAACTCATGTGTGTGTATTTGCATACAATTTTATTATGTAAATAGTTTCATATACCTACCCCCACATTCTGTGACCACAAGGATCCCTCATGTTTCCTTACATAACCATATCTGCTTTTTTCCTGAGACTCCCACCCTATTCTTAACTCCTAGTTCTGGTAACCTGTCCTCTATGACTAAAAGTTTGTCATTTTTAAAATGTCACATAAATACAATCATACAGTATATTGCCCTTTATTGCTGAGTTATTTCACTCAGTTCAATTCCCTGGAGATGCATCTAGGTTCATTCATATATCAGTAGTTTGCTCTTTTTAATTGCTAAACAGTATTCCATGGTATTGATTTACCACAGTTTATTAAACCATTCACCTGTTAAAGGACATCTTGACTGATTGCAGTTTTTGGCTATTACAAATAAAGCAGCTCTGAACATTTTTTTGCATGTTTTTCTGTAAATAAATGTTCTGGAATAAATGTCTAAGAGGATAATTGTTGGGTTGTATGGTAGTTGTATGTTTAATTTTATATATATATATATATATATATTTTTTTTTTTTTTTATAAGGAACTGCCAAAATGTTTTCCAGTGCATCCAACATTTTTCGTTTCCACCATAAATGCATGTCAGGTCCAGTTCTCTGCATCCTCACCAGAATTTGGTATTGTTAGTATTTTTATTTTAGCCATTACGATTTGTGTGTAGTGATATCTGATTATAGTATTAATTTGCATTTCCTTCCTAGTTAATGATGTTGAACATTTTTTCATGTGATTACCTGACATCTGAATATCGTATCTGGTGTAATGTCTGACCATGTCTTTTGCCTGTTTTCTAATTGGATTCCATGTTACTGTTGTGTGAAAATTTCTTACATATTCTAGGTACTAGCTTTTTGTCTTTGTAGACTTCTTTGTGGTCTACAGTTATTTCTTCCCAGTCCATAGCTTGTCTTTTTATCTTCTTCACACAACTTCTGCAAACTTTTAATGAGGTCCAATTTACTCATATTTATTTTAGAGATTATGCTTTTCGTGCCATGTCTAAGTCTTTTTCCCTACCCCTAGATTCTGAGTATTTTCTTCCATATGTTAAATGCTTTACATTTCACTTTTAAGTTTATGATTCATTTTGAGTTAATTTTTAATAAGTTATTAGACCTAGGTCAAAATAATTTTTTTTAATCTGTGCATGTTCCCGCATCATTTATTAAAAAGGCTATTTTCCCTACACTTAAATGTTTTTATGTCTTTCTTTCCAAAAATGAATAGAGAATATTCATTTGAGTCTATTTCTTGGGTCTATTCTGTTCTATTATGTTTGTTCTATAAATAGAACAAATTTGCCAAATGCCATTACTTAATAGCTCACAATTTCTCACAGAAATGCAATGTCACCTCTTTTACGTATGACATTACCACTGATGACTGGGTCTGGACAGAGACTTGTTAGTCTTTATCATGCAGCAACACTATACAGTAAGTATACTCAAATACGAAAAATTATCCCTTCTTCTTTAGGAATTTTTAGAATATTTTGGCCATATGCTTTCACATATAAATTCAAGAAAAGCTTACTGAACTTCAAAAAATTATTTTCAGATTTTGATTAGAATTACAATAAATTTGCAGATCAATTCATGGAAAATTAACATCTTTAAAGTATTAAAGTTTCTTTTCCATGAAAAT
The DNA here is from genome assembly GCA_963573385.1 of Cacajao melanocephalus. Lineage (NCBI taxonomy): Eukaryota > Metazoa > Chordata > Mammalia > Primates > Pitheciidae > Cacajao > Cacajao melanocephalus. The sequence continues at coordinate 131,324 of CAUYLG010014266.1, read as the reverse complement.
GGAACATCTCTTCATTAAATTTTATTCATTTTCTTTTAATAATCATATGTAAATTTTCAATATAGCTACTTGCACATTATGTCAGATATAGTGCTAGATACTATGTGTTTTGTGAAAATGTAATTTTATATTGCATTTTCTAACTTTAGGTTCTAGTTACATACAAGGCTAAATCATAGAGTGGAGTAGCATAATAAGAAAACAATGAACACTTTTATACTTAACCTTTATCATAAAACTTGCTTAGTTGGCCGGGCATGGTAGCTCAAGCCTATAATCCCAGCACTTTGGGAGGCCGAGGCAGGTGGATGAGGAGACCAGGAGATCGAGACCATCTTGGCCAACATGGTGAAACCCCATCTCTAGTAAAATACAAAAAGTTAGCCAGGTGTGGTGGCATGCACCTGTAGTCCCACCTACTCGGCAGGCTGAGGCAGGAGAATTGCTTGAACTGGGAGGCAGAGGTTGCAGTGAGCTGAGATCATGCCACTGCATTCCAGCCTGGCGACAGAGCAAGATTCTGTCTCAAAAAAGAAAAAAATGACTTGCTTAGTTATTTAACATATTCTAACGCTAGGTATATACATTTTATGAGTATTTTTAATAAATAATTCTATTAGATTAAAAAATCATTTTTATTTCCTACTTTCCAATCTACATATAATTCATTACATTATCTTGTTTTGTCCTGGATAGAATTTGCAGAAATTCTTGAATACATGTGATGTGGTGGCAATCTGCCTTTTTCCTGATTTAGCCATCTTGACATATTCTAATTAGGTCTGATTATTAAGTGTAGATTTTGGGTAGACATTATTTATCAGGATAAGACATTTTTATTCCATTTGTAGTTTGCTTAGAATTGATTTTAATTATGAGTAGTTGTTGATACTTTTTCTTCTTTTTTAGAGAGAGGGTCTCACTCACTCTGTCATCCTGGCTGGAGTACAGTAGCACAGTAGCAGTCATAGCTCACTGCAGCCTCAAACTCTTGGATTCAAACTATCCTCCTGCCTCAGCCTCCCAATAGCTGAGACCACAGATGTGTGCACACTACGCCTTGACATTAAAAAAAAAATTTTTTTGTAGACATGAATTCTCACTGTGATGTCCAAGCTAGTCTCATTCTCATGGCTTCAAGCAATCCTCTACCCCAGCCTCCCAAAATGCTGGGACATTAGGCATAAGCCACAGTGATATATATATTTTTTAACTTTTAAAACACCACATTCTGGAAGCAAACATATGTTTGTATTTAAATATGTGCTTAGGGCTTTGATAAATGCTGTGAAGACTTTAAAGATAAAATATGTTCTTGGCTCTTCAGAGGCATGCAAGTTTATAATGAGATAAAATTAAATAGGTTGAGTCATTTTCCTAAAACTCGTATAATTGCTAAGTACATGTATTTTGCAGTGAAAAGATCTGGATTTGGACCCTCATTTTCCCTTTTATACCTAGTGCTTCATCTTGGCCAACTCTTTTACTTCTCTTTTACAAAATTCTTCATTGATAAAATGAAAAACATTTTATCTACTTTATATGACCATCATAATATACATAATTCCCAAAAAATAGTAATTGAGATAAAATGAATGCTCTGTAAATGATAGGATCTGCTATAATTAGAATATAGTAATCCCCTAATTTATGACTTATTTTTCCTACTTCATCTAGGCATAATAAATTGGGCACTGTTCTTGAAAATAAGAACAATAAAATCTAAAATCGTTATAAAACAAAACACAAAGATACTCGTATTATTGAATATGTAATTTTAACTGTGGCAGCCTAATATTTTGCTATATAACTGTGTGTTTTTTTCTGGTTATTTCTCTCATCCTCTGTCAATAAATACACTACATTCAGGAAGAGACGATAAGTGAAAACAATAATCACACTGTGGGCTTTTTCACTCTAAAGGATTTGGTAAAAGTATTTAGAGGTAACAAATATTCTTGAATGCTTTGGATTTCAATTATAATAAAAGAATTTGTGATAAAAATGTTTTGTTTTTATTTCTGAATCCTTTAGGACTTAAAATATGGTAATCACATCAAAAACAAAAAAGTGGAGTGGAAAAGAATTCATGAATATGTAGAGTTTTTTTCTCATCAAAAAGATATAAGAATTTTAGCAGTGGATAGAAAAAAGAGAATAAGAGGTGATTGATGTTTAAGGAACATAGCTGATTTCTGCTAGTGGATTCCAGGGCCCCTCCCATGTAGAATCCCAATGTGTCAGTGAGGTAGGACTACTGAAACTCCGGTATATATCCAAATAATTTTTGGGATAATGTCAGAGGAGAAGAATTGTCCAAGATACTGCCTGAGGTATTACAAGTCTCACAGAGAACTTGCAACTTACATGGCATCCATGGGACGTGAAATTATTTTCTGAGCAAAGTGCCTAGACCAGCTCTGAACATAGCCTCATTCTATCTCATACAAACCAATGAACTATAGGGAGAAAAGCTAAGAATTTTGATATGTCATGAGAGTTGTGAACTGGTTGCAAAGTCAAGATCATCTACAGAGGCACTGAGGTTGGGCTCAAGAAGACATGGTTCATAGGACCTAAAATTGAGGCTAGAATGGGAATGTGAACCTCAGCAGGTAGTCAGGAACAATCACTGATCTGACAGGATGAGTCACATCTCAGCAGAAGCCAGCAATGAGAGAAGATAACCAAAAGTCAATTGCAAATTCAGTTCCAACACTTAAAATGCCCAGTGAAACTCTCCTGAACCCAGAAGTTTCATAGGAGTGGGAGAAAAAAAAAAAAAAGAATGAGTAATAAAACAGAATATGAACTGACCCTGTTAATCCTGAATTGATTGAATTTTAAACCAGAAGTAACTAGATTACCATCAATGGCAAGATTACACTTTTCCCCACAGAGGAAAAATGCAGACCTATAAGCTAAATTGAGCTTCCCCACAGTTCATATTTTATATTTGTTATACTTGAATTTTCTGTAACTGTGTAAAATTCAAATCCACTACAGAAATAAAATTTAAAAAAATCTTTTATAACTATTGTTTGTTTTTCTTGGGCTAGACTGGTGAAAACATTTTTAGCTAACAGTTCAAGATGCCTAAAGTGAAAAGTATTTTTTTTCTTTGTGAATTTCCCTGAAATAAGCACAGGCAATCCTCATTGTTCCCAGGAAACTAAAGGCATAAATCTTGATTTTTTCCCCCATTTCTGATTCAATATGCACAATTGCTTCCACTATCTTTGAATGACAAATGGTTGGGGAGGGCCAGTTTCTCTATTGGCTAGATTTCCTATGATCCCTGGCTTAATTGACTCAGTGCAACACTGACAGCAATTTCATGCAATAGTAATCATTGCAAGTTTTATCCTTATTAGAGAAGTGTTATTCTCCAAAAGATTCTAAAAGCTGAGGGTCTCAAGTTGAACTGCCATAGTTTTGCCTGTATATTATTAAAAATATTAACAGCTATTGTTGAGTCTGGTTTGCAGAGATGAATTCATTCTGGGAATGCCTGATGATTGGGGTAGAGCTAGAGTATAATAATAGAATCAAAACACTGTACATTGCAGAATAAAACTACAGATCTCCTGCCCCTTTCACAATTCTGTTTTTAGTAATTTAACTTTTTGTCTACAATGAATGTGTATTATTTGGATAATATGTAAAATACAGACACAAACACTTTTTAAAAAAATAGTTGGAAGGAATTGAACAGTTAACTGGTGCAAATGCCTTGAGAGGTCAGTGAGTTAAGATTCTGCATGTCCTAGCCCTACTTAGGTCATACCCTCTAGACAGTGTAAAAGTTGGCAGTCATTCTCAAATGTTCGTTGCATTAACTCATTCTAGGGAGAAACCGGTACAATAAAAAAGGTGGCACATATTTTATTCTTAGAACGTATGTAACTGAGTTCATAAAATTCACTGCAAAGATCATGTCTTTCTAATGTTTTTACCTCCATTGGAGAATGGAGAGCAAATTGTCTCACACCAAGAGAATTTTCAACAACTATTTAAATGAATAAATATTATGCATATTGTAAATACAGGCTTTCAGTCATTCATAGAACTGTCATTAACTTCGAACCTACATATATTTTGCACAATTCTTAACACCGAAATAAAGATACTGTATTTGAAACCATAGCAACATTTTATATTACGCAAAAGGAAGGTCTCAGGAGCAGAGATTGCTGCCTATTGGGAACATGTGATGCTTTGCTGTGTTTCATCATTCTAATATTCTATTAAAACCAGTTTCAGTTTAAAGGATTTCAGTACTGCCAGTTTCCTTATGAAGTTTGTGCTTCTCATATGAATTTTACTTGTGTTGGCTGAGGCTCACAGCTGATATTTTCCCAGATTCAGGTTTTCAGTGAATAAAATAAAAATAGAAATTAATGACATCTTAACTTTTGGAACAGTGTCAGTTTAAGCATCACAGATTCTAAAATTAAGCCGTATTTTTTGGTTCTAAGATTTTCATTTTAATACTTTACTTGGGACACCAACTTGTATTTTCCAAGAAAAGGAAACAGAAATAAATACCCTTCTTCTCCCAAACACTAGTGTTCTCTACTCTTTGCTTATATTCTTGTCTATTTAAGAATGACATGAAAAAAGATTTAATTTTAAGGAAAAATAAATTAAGACCTTTAAATCCTATAGAATATTTCTTACGTAAATCTTATAATTATTTTATGCATTAATTTTGAATTTTTATCACTATAATGGGAAAGTTTTATTTTCCAGATTAAATATGTGTACTAGTTTATTAAGTGAAACTTTTTCTACTATTAATTTCTAAAAGTAATTTATCACATGAATCTTTACACAAAACTGAATAACATAAACTAGCTTTTAGAAAGATATTTTTCTTACATAGCTCCTATTTTTAACAACTTACAATTTGGTAGAGGATCCAGTTTTATTTTCTCTTACTTTATAAAGAACAGGTAGTTTTGGTTACATGAATAAGTTCTTTAGCGGTGATTTCTGAGATTTTGGTGCACTTGTCACCCAAACAGTATACGCTGTACTCAGTATGGAGGGTTTATCCTTCATCCCTCTCCACCTTTCCACCGGAGTCCTCAAAGTCCATTATATCATTTTTATGCCTTTGCATCCTTATAACTTAGCTCCCACTTGTTAAGTCAGAACATAAAATATTTGGATTTCCATTCCTGAGTTAGTTCACTTAGATTAATGGTCTTCAACTCCATCCAAGTTGCTACAAATGCCATTATTTTTTGTTTTGGCTGAACATGATTCATATATATATATCACATTTTATTTATCTACTCATTGGTTGATTGGCACTTAGGTTAGTTTCATATTTTTGCAATTGCAAATTGTACTGCTACAAACATGCAAAGACTTTTTCATATAACGACTTATTTTCCTCTGGATAGATACCCAGTGGTGGGATTGCTGGATCAAATGGTACTTCTACTTTTAATTCTTTAAGAAATTTCCATACTGTTTTCCATAGTGGTTGTATGAGCTTACATTCCTAGCAGCAGTGTAAAAGTCTTCCACACTTCACCACATCCATGCCAACATCTATATTTTTTAATTTTTTTAAATTATGGCCATTCTTGAAGGAGAAAGGTGATTTCTCATTGTGGTTTTAATTTGCATTTCCCTGATAATTAGTGACACTGAACATTTTTTCTTATGTTTGTTGGCCATTTGAATATCTTCTTTTGAGAAATGTCTATTCGCATCGTTTGTCCCACTTTTTTGATGGGGTTGAGTTCCTTTTAGATTCTGGATGTTAGTCATTTGTTGGATGCATCGTTTGCAGATATTTCCTCCCACACTGTGGGTTGTCTATCTACTCTGCAGATTATTATTATTATTATTATTTTGCTTTTTAGTTTAAGTAGGTCCCATTTGTTTATTTTTCTTTATGTTGTATTTTCTTTTGGGTTCTTGGTCATTAATTCTCTGCCTAAGACAATGCCTACAAGAGTTTTTCCAATGTTATCTTCTAGAATCTTTATGGTTTCAGTTCTAGATTTAGGCCTTTGATCCATCTTGAGTTGATTTTCGTATAAGATGAATGATGAAGAACAAGTTTCATTCTCCTACATGTGGCTTGCCAGTTTTCCCAGCACCATTTGTTGAATAGGGTATCTTTTTCCAACTTTTTTTTGCATGCTTTGTCAAAGATCAGTTGCCTTTAAGCATCTGTATTTATTTCTGTGTTTTCTATTATATTTCATTGGTCTATCCTATCTTTATATTGGTAACTGGCTGTTTTGGTAACTAGAGTCTGTAATATAGCAAGAAATCAGGTGAAATGATACCTCCAGATTTGTTCTTTTTGCTTAGTAATGCTTTCGCTATATGGGCTCTGTTTTTGTTTCGTGTGAATTTTAGAATCGTTTTTTTTTCCTAGATTTGTGAAGACTGATGATGGTATTTTGATAGGAATTGCACTGAATTTATAGATTGCTTTTGAATATGGTCATTGTCACAATATTGATTCTACCCATCCATGATCATGGTAGTGTTTCAATTTGTTTTTGTCATCTATGATTTCTTTCAGCAGTATTTTTTAGTTTTCCTAGTAGAGAGCATTCACCTTTTTGGTTTTTTTGTAAGTATTTTATATTTTTTTCCAGCTGCTGAAAAAGAGATTGACTTCTTAATTTAATTCTCAGCTTGGTTGTTGTTGACGTATAGCACTGCTACTATTTTGCATACATTGATTTTGTACCCTGAAACTTTACTGAATTCATTTATCAGATCTAGGAGCCTTCTAGATGAGTCTTTAGGATTTTCTGAGTATACAATAATATTATCAGTAAATAGTGACAGTTTGGCTTCTGTTTTTCCAATCTATATGCCTTCTTTCTTTCTTTCTCTTGTCTGATTGCTCTGGCTAGGACTTAAAGTACTATGTTGAATAGAAGTACTGAAAGTGGGCATCCTTGTCCTGTTCTAGTTCTTAGGGGAGAATACTTTCAACTTTTCCCATTCAGTATGATATTAGCTGTGGGTCCGTCATATACAGCTTTTACTACTTTGAGGTATTTCCATCTCCTCTATGCCAATTTTGCTGAGGGTTTTGTCATAAAGAGATGCTGGATTTTGTTGAATGCTTTCTCTGCATCTGTTGAAATGACCATATGATTTTTCTTTTTAATTTTATGTGGTGTTTCACAATTATTGACTTGTGTATATTAAATCATCCCTGCATCCCTGGTATAAAACCTACTTAATCATGACATGTATTATCTTTCTGATATGCTGTTGGATTTGGTTAGTGTTTTGTTGAGGATTTTTAAATCTATGATCATCAAAAATATTGGTCTGTAGTTTTGTTATGTCCTTTCCTGGTTTTAGCATTAGGGTAATACTGTTTCATGAAGTGATTTAGGGAGACTTTCTTCTTTCTCGATCTTTTGGAATAGCTTCAGTAGAATTGGTACCAACTCTTCAAATGTCTGATAGAATTCAGCTATTAATCCATCTGGTCCTAGACTTTTTTTTGTTGGCAACTTTTTAACTAGTTTCAATTTGCTGCTTGTTATTGGACTGGTCAGAGTTTCTGTTTATTCCTGATTTAATCTAGGCGGGTTGTATATTTCCAGGAATTTATCCATCTCCTCCAGATTGTGCATGTAAAGGTAGCCTTGAATAAATACTATTTTGTATTTCTGTGATATTGGTTGTAATATCTCCCATTTTGTTTATTATTGAGCTTATTTGTATCTTCTCTTTTCTTAGTAAATCTTGCTAATGGTTTACCAATTTTGATTATCTTTTTGAAGAATCATCTTTTTGTTTCATTTACCTTTTGCATTTTTTTTTCTGTTCCTATCTTTGTTCCTGCTTCTTTTTTTCTGCTGAGTTTGGCTTTGGTTTATTCTTGTTTCTCTGTTTCTTTGGGGTGTGACATTAGGTTGTCTATTTGTGCTTTTTCAGACTTTCTGATGTAGGTATTTAATGCTATGACCTTTCCTCTTAGCAGACTTTTTGTTGTATCTCAGAGATTTTGATAAGTTGTCACTATTATAGTTCTGTACAAAGAATTCTTAAATTTCCAGCTTGATTTCATTGTTGACTCAAGGATCATTCAACAGCAGTTTATTTAATTTCCATAGAGTTGTGTAGGTTTGAGGGTTCCTTTTGCAGTTAATCTGCAGTTTTATTCCACTTTGGTCTGAGACGATGCTTGATATGATTTCAATTTTCTCAAATTTACTGAGATTGTTTTGTGGACTATGATATGATCTATCTTGGAGAATATTCCATGTTCTGATGAAAAGAATGCATATTCTTCATTTGTTGCAAAAAATGTTCTATAAATATCTGTTAAGTCCATTTATTCTAGGGTATAGTTTAGGTCCATTGTTTCTCTGTTAACTTTCTGTCTTGATGACGTGTCTAGTGCTGTGAGTAGAGTACTGAAGTCCCTCACTATTACTGTTTTGCTATCTCATTTCTGATAGTAATTGTTTTACGAATTTGGAAGCTCCAGTATTAGGTGCATATATATTTAGGATTATGATATTTTCCTGTTGGACTAATATTTTTATCATTACATAATGTCTGTCTTTTTTGTTAACTACTGTTGCTTTAAAGTCTGCTTTGTCTGGTATAAGAACAGCTATTCCTGCTTGATCTTGGTTTCCATTTGCGTGGAATATCTTTTTCCACCCCTTTACCTGAAGTTTATGTGAGTCCTTATATGTTAGGCGAGTCTCTTGAAGACAGTAGATACTTGGTTGCAAGATTTTTTTTTTTCCATCTGCCATTCTGTATCTTGTAAGTGGAACATTTAGGTAATTTATATTCAGCGAGTATATTCAATTAGTATTGAGATTTGAGGTACTGTTCTATTCATCATGCTAGTTGTTGCCTAAATATCGTTTTTTTTTTTTTTTTCATTGTGTCATTGTTTTATAGACTCTGTGAGATTCATGGTTTAAGGAGGATCATTTTGGTGAATGCCAAGGTTATTTTTTCAAGATTTAAAACTCCCTTTAGCATTTCTCGTCAGGCTGGCTTGGTAGTGGCAAATTATCACAGCATTCTTTTGTCTGTGACTTTTTCTCTCTTTCATTTATGAAGCTTAGTTTTGCTGGATACAAAATTCTTGGCTTACTGGCTGCCAATTATTTTGTTTGAGAAGTCTAAAGATAGGACCCCAATCCCTCTGTATTGTAGGACTTCTGTCTAGAAATCTGCTGTTAATATGATAGGTTTTCCTTTATAGGTTTCCTGATGCTTTTGCCTCACAGTTCTTAAGATTCTTGACTTCATCTTGACTTTAGATAACCTGATGCCTATAATGCCTAGGTGATAATCTTTTCACAATTAATTTCCCAGGAATTCTTTGAGCTTCTTGTATTTGGATATCTAGATCATCACTAGCAACGCCAGGGAAGTTTTCCTCGATTATTCCCTCAAATAAGCTTACCAAACTTTTATATTTCTCTTCTTCTTTAGGAACACCAATTATTCTTAGGTTTCGGCATTTAACATAATCTCATATTTCATGGAGGCTTTGTTCTTTTAATTGTTTTTGTTTTGTCTTTGTCTGATGGGGTTAATTTGAAAGCCTTGTCTTCAAGCTCTAAAGTTCTTTCTTCTACTTGTTCTAGTCTGTTGTTGAATCTTTTCGTGGCATTTTGTATTTCCCTAAGTGTGTCCTTGGTTTCCAAAAGTTGTGATTGTTTTTCTTTATGAAAAACAATAATTTCTATTTTTCTGGAAAATTTCTATCCACATCCTGAATTTTTAAAAAAATTTCTTTAAGTTGGTTTTCACCTTTCTCTGGTATCTTGAGTAGCTTAATAGTCCACCTTCTGAATTCTGTATCTGATAATTCAGAGATTTCTTCTTGGTTTAGATCAATGGCTGGGGAGATAGTATGATCTTTTGGGGGTGTTAAGAAACTCAGTTTTGTCATATTACCAAAATTACTTTTCTGGTTCTCATTTGAGTAGACTATTTCTTCAAACTGTTCTTGAATTTATTTTTAATTGAACTGTATTTTTTTAATTTAAATTTCTTTTATTCCTCCTAAGGATCAGACTTCATTGCTTATTTTAGCCTAATTTGATTATTGGTGCTTATAGGGGTGAAGATTCTGTCAGTTCCTTAGTTACAGAGTCTTTGTGTGCTGATTTTCCCTGATGCTGGTTGTAGCAGTTATATTCTTGATATGCAGGTAAGTTCACTGTCTCCTATGAGTTATAATGACCGGGATCTCTTGAAACTTATCTTGTTCTCTCGTGGGGTATACTTTATTTTTTTCCTGGTGTTTCATTTACTGAGTTGATGATCTGGGCTTCATAGGGAATGTATTCCTGGGTAGGCACTAGTTGCGGCTAAGGCAGATGGGTAGATGTAATGCCCAACAGTGGGCCAAGGTCCCAGTCTTGAGGAGGGTGGCTGTGGAGTTCTCACTTAGATGTGCTGAGGTTATATCAGAATGAAGAGTAGGAGCTACTTCAGCTCCACTTTTCAGGTCAGCAGGAAAGCCATTTATCTCACAGCCTCACTTCTGTCCTGGCATTTCACTATTCAGATAAAACAGGCACCTCTTTTCATCTATAGGACTGTTGATGTTCTAAGTAGGGAGGAACTGTGACTCTCCTCTCATGCAAGCTGGAATCTGGAGGGTGTACTTCCAGTCACCCTGAATTGTTCTAGGAATGCTGTCTATAGGTATCTCCATGGTGCTTTCCTGTGAGGCAAGCCCAAACTGTGTCTGTAGTGGAGTGCCTTGAGGGGAACAAGTACCCCTTCTCCAAGGCCCCTCATGATCACAGAAGTTGGCCAGTTGGGGCAGAGGTGCAGACATTCCCCACTCCACCCAGCAGTGCAATTGTGTTTCTGTTGGAAGAAATTACTTGCCAACAGAAAGACTGGAACTTGAGGCCCACTGTTCAAATTCTTTTGTCCCATGGGGTGATATTTGATGTGGCATGCTCTCCCCCTTCCCCTAGGGATGGGGTTCCCTGAGAACCAGACTGCAGGGACTATTACTGCTTTTCCAGGTCTAGCCACCCAGTGTGGCTACCAGGCTCTGGGCTGGTGCCAGGGAATGTCTGCAAAGAGTCCTGTGATGGAACCAGTCTTCAGGTCTCCTAGCTGTGGATACCAACACTTGCTCTGGTGGAGGTGACTGGGGGTGATGTACACTCTGTGAGAATCTTTGGTTATAGCTAGGTTTCTTGTGTTGGCCTTCCCAAATGTTGGTTATGCTAGCAGTGAAGTTTTCACATGGACAAACTCAGGACCTGCAGTTAGCCAGGATGTTGCAGGCAGTGGTATTAACTGTTGCTTTCTCCTCGGAAAAATAACATTGGAAGCAGTGTTATTCTGTCATGAGTTGCTGTAATGGCCTGAGCTGGTTGGCTTCCAGCCATGAGGCAGTGCTTTCAAGAGAGCACCAGCTGTGGTATTAGCAGTGGGATTTGATGTTGCCCCAAGTTGGCCAGGAGAAGTATTCTGGTTTCTCATGTGATGGACAGAGCCATAAGGCTCCCAAGAGTTTATGTCTTTTGTGTTCAGCTACTGGAGCAGGTAGAGAAATACCGTCAGGTTTGGGCAGGGTCAGGTGGGTCTGAGCTCATACTCTCCTTGCTATGACACAGTGGCTTGTCATAGCCACTGTGGGGGATGGAGAATGGCTCTCAGGCCAAAGGGTTTATGTTCCAAAGGGGATTATGGCTACCTCTGCTGTGCAGTATAGTTCACCAGAGAAGTGGGGGATAGCTGGTACTGAAAGGCCTCACCCAGCTCTCATTCACTTGGCAAGGTCAATCTTGCTCCTGCAGTGCCCCATGAACAGTGCTGAGTTAGAGTCAGGCAGCCTGCAGGCTGAACTCACAACTGCCCCAGGCCATAAGCTTCCCAGCTGAGAAAGCAAGCATGGCTTTCAGGCCACTCCACTTCCCCCACCCTGCCATCTGCTCGAAATGGCAGTGGCGCCTGTGCTCATGTCTGCAGCAGTTCCTGTTCATCCCCAAGATTCTGCTCAAGGAAGTTTGTGCCCAGTAGAGATTACCATAAAATTCAGCTGGAAGCTTCTTTTACCCTGTGAGCCCTTCCTAATTCCTCTGGTTGACTACCCCAAGGAGCCCTATGAGATACAATCAGGGATGGCTTCCCTGGACTGAAGCTAGAGACTGGGAGTACCTACAAGGCTCTTTCCACTGCTGCAACTACTTTTATATTTCACACAGCTCCCTAAATCCATTCCAGTTCTAGGTAAGGTTAAATCCTTCTGTGATCTGGATTTTCAGATTCCCCAGGGGAGATGTGTGTTTGGAGGCAGGTTTTCCCCTTCTCACACTTTAGGAACTCACAGTTTTTTTTTTGCCTGTCTCACTGATTTTGCAGTAGCATTGCATTTCTTACAAAGGATCTGAATTCTTCTGGTTTTCCTGGTACAGCCCTGTGGCGGTTCTCCAAACAAAGTTCACAGTGTGAATTTCTACACACTGTTCTGTCTTTCCAAGTGGGAGATGCATGTTAACCCTGCCTCCTATTCACCATCTTCTCCTGGTGAACCAGATCCCATTTTAAAACCCAACTCAATACAAAAATTAGCCGGGCATGGTGTCATGTACCTAAAGTCCTAGCTACTCAGGAGGCTGAGGCAGGAGGATCACTTGAACCCTGGAGGCAGAGGTTGCAGTAAGCCAAGATCATGCCACTGCACTCCAGTTTGGGTGACAGAGCAAGACTGTCTAAAAAAAAAAGAAAAAAAAAAGCAACAACAACAAGAACCCAATTCTGATAAGTTTCTTGTGAAGAGTAAAGGAATTCTGATTTATAACTTTAAGATATTCTAAAAATCATGGAAATTAATAGCTAGCAGTTCTTTATATGCCTTTATTAGTGTTCATTGTCTTCAGCAAAATTAAATAGGACCTGGACAGAAAGCAGGCCAACACAGGACTGCTCAGTGCTGGAGTGCACACGTCCCTTGTTGCTACCTCAACGAGCAGTTTGGTTTTGTGTTTTGCTACCATGGGAATTTTCCTTACTTTACATCCAAGATGGATTTCCCTATCTCCATTTTCTATCCATCATTACCTGGAACACTTCAGTTGTTTTCTACTCTCTAGGTAATTACTTTATTCATTTTTATGTAAACACAATTATTTTCTTTAAAAATATCATCCTAAAAGATAGGTGATTACTGCTGTCAAACAGTAAATACAAACAAAGTAAAAATGAGCATGAAGATTGATCTTACGTATTAGATTTACACACTAAAGATAAATATTTTATAAAAAAATAATAATAAATAGGGGAAAACATTAATTTACCATACCTATACGATATAGTAATGCATTAAGAGAATTCCTATCTACAAATGCACGGAAATATAGTAGGAGAAAAAGAGCAAATATACAATCATTTTAATATCTAGTACAGATGAGAAATATTTTAATCAAATGTTACAGTAGTTAATAAAATGAAAAACATTAATTTGGGGCAGATGTTATAATGGTTTTCACAGAAGAGGGTTTTTGAGACACAATAGGAATTATTGATAGTCTTTTCAGATGAGGTAAGTATACAGCCACTATGCTTCGGATGAAAAGAAAATTATCAAGGTCACAGTTCAGAACATGATGTTTTGGTTCATACCGTGTGGAGAAGATCTCTGGTGCTTTTGTTGACCAAAATACCACCCCATATGCCTAGGTAATGGAATCCAAATTCTACCTTGGGTAGCCACCTTTCCACATTTTCCCTCTAGGAACTACTCCCTTATCCTAACACCAGCTACCCTAGAGGGATGAGCATTAGACTAAAGCTGAGCCCACTAGAATTAATCATGGAATCTTATTAGCTATATTGGAAAACCGCAATGTTCTTTCCACTTAGATTGCAGAAACTAAAAATCGTGTAAGCCTGAAGCTGACAAAACTATCATCACTACCATATTGTACATGAGATAATGTACATGAAAAAAAGTAAAAAAAAAAAAAAAATACTCTTCAGGGCCAGGTGCGGTGGCTCACGCCTATAATCCTAGCACTTTGGGAGGCCAAGATTGCAGGATCACCTGAGGTCAGGAGTTCGAGACCAGCCTGGCTAATATGGTAAAACCCTGTTTCTACTAAAAATACAACACATTAGCCGGGCATGGTGGCACATGCCTGTAATCCCAGTTTCTCGCAAGGCTGAGACAGAAGAATCGTTTGAATCCAGGAGGCAGAGGTTGCAGTGAACTGAGATTGTGCCATTGTACTCCTGCTTGGGCAACAAGAGCGAAACTCCATCTTAGAAAAAAAACTGCCCTTCAGAAGGAAGAGAAAGAAATGAGGAGTGACAAAACCTTAATGCCATTTGCTGTTGTCCTATTTCTGGAGTAACAAACTCCAAAATCTTAAACTGAGGGTGGTGATAGAAATGTGTAGAACAATATCTGTGAAACATTGATGTGCTTTGTAAAAAATGAAGTAATTCCAATCATAGCCATTTGCACTTAACTTTTTCAGATATTACTGTGGTCTCAATAGTTTTGTGGGCAGATCTGTCCTGATGGGCACCTGGTGGCACCCTCAGCATGAATCTTAAAGGGTGATCTACATCTAGGCTTTCAGTTATATAAACCAATTTTCTTTTTCTTTTCCTTTACTTTTCTTGCTTCTTTTCTTTTCTTCTTCCCTTTCCCCTCCTTCTTTCCTATATTATTTTTAGTTGGATTTTCAACTCTTGACCAAAAGATAGTATTTCTACAACATGAAAAAACAAAAATAATGATGAAAGTTTATGTCTTTCAGTGACAGAATCTGAAACGTATTGACAATTCTATTTTAAAGTCAATTAGCCTGGCAGTAGACTTGCAAGGTAGAGTAGAGGGTCACACAGTGTGACCCCAGACAGGAAAGCAGTATTAGTGTCACCTGGAAACTTAGTAGATATTCAAATTCCTAGGCGTCACCCTGAGCCTCCTGTATCAGAAACAACCACCTGTATTCCATATGATTCTGGTGCACACCAAAGTTTCTCTGGCGCTTGTTTAGGGGGGTGGTGGGATGATGATCAGAAACATATTCAGACATTCACACATTAAGTGAGTCTGCGCTATTTAGTGGCAGTGGTAAGGGAGAAAAATATAACACTTCAAGAAGAAAGATTGACATATTTTATAGATAAAGGAACATAGTAATAACATGCATGAATAAATGTATGAATGTCAGCAGGAAAGAAGAGCAAGATTAATTTAGAATTTAACGAAGGAGAGACACAGTTGTGTAAGCTCTGTGAATATACTAACGAGGTTTAAATGACAACTTTGTTATTTCCTTCCTGTGCTAAACTTCTCTCTACTCCAGTTCTCTCATTACTATAATGGGGAAAATATGAACGCTTAATCCTTGTGATTATTGTGGAAATTCAATGAGTTAATATTAAGGATACATATAAAGTTCCTAGATTAGGCCAGGTACATGACACACCAATAAATATTAAATAGAGGTTAGCTCTATAATTGCCCTATCAAATTTAGTAGCCCATAACTATACATGACTATTCAGATTTAAATCTAAATAAAGTAAAATTAAATGTTTTACTCCTCAGTTGGACTAACTGAATTTCAAGTACTCAATAACCATCTATATTATAGAACATTTCCATCACCAGAAAATCTCAATCACACAGCAATGCAGCTGCGAGATTTCTAAGGACAGTGTCAGGTGTCCTTAGGTGAGGTGATGATCTACTTTGTTAGGAGAAAAAGGACTGTCAGGTCTCCCGACTGCCATCACATGAAATAGCAAACATCAGCTGGATGCAGTGGCTCATCCCTGTAATCCCAGCACTTTGGGAGGCCAAGGTGGGTGGACCACCTGAGGTTAGCAGTTCGAGACCAGCCTGGCCAACAGGGTGAAACTCCATCGCTACAAAAAGTACAAGAAAATTAGCTGGGTGTGGTGGTGCTTACCTGTAATCCCAGCTATTTGGGAGGCTGAGACAGGAAAATCACTTGAACTCAGGAGGCGGAGGTTGCAGTGAGCTAAGATCAGGCCACTGCATGCCGGGGTGACAGTGAGACTTTGTCTCAAAAAAGAAAAAAAAAAGGAAATAGCAATCATCGACCTCCTCACTCTCCTGATGGGGTCTTCTGTCTCCTTCTAATACTTTGAAGCCCATGTTGGCTGAAATGTAAACTGAACCTGAGTGTGAGCCGGCTCACGGTGACAGCCTGCTTTGCTGACCAGGCCTGTCCCTCCTGCATCTCACTTACTGCGTGAGTACAAGTTGGGATATGCCCAGGCTTCTCCCCACTGCTCACCAAACCACCTGCCTCAAAGCCCTCAATGTGTTTTTTCCTCCATCCTAAAATATGGTGTGTGAACTCAGTTTGGAAGATTCTAAGTAAAAAAACAAAGAAGACATGAATCTCAGTGTATTCTATTAACAATCTCAGTCCTGAAAACACACAATCAACTAGTATTTCCACGTGACTATTCTACTGTCATCTCTAATTCAGCCTCAAAATCAAGGCCATCATGAAATGGGTTCCTAGGATCCTTCCCTATGATCTTTCTTTCCGAACAATCTCATGAAGCCTTTCTACTAGTCAGGCTTCCTCTCTGAACCCTGACTCTACCAGCTCATTTGTACATCTGCACACATGCACATGTTGTGTTCTTTTGCCTGGGACAGCTGCTTTAATTTCCTCTCCACATATCAAAATCATTCCATTCATAAATGCATAGCTCAAGTCTTATCTGGAAGCCATTTCTGAATAGTTCTTACATCAGTGATGCCCTAATGTAAGTCTATAACACATAATTCAGAACTTATTTATGTAACATTTTCTTCTGTATATATCATATTATTCTAATTCAGAAACATATCATCCTTTATAGCTGCAAAACTGATCTTGATGTTTAAAAATAACTCAGGAGCAAGTCTCTTGTGTTATTTTTGAGACAGGGTCTCACTCTGTCACCCAAGCTAGAGTGCAGTGGCATAATCATGGCTCACCACAGACTCAACTTTCTGGGCTCAAACAGTCCTCTCACCTCAGTACCCAGAGTAGCTGGGACTACAGGCACATGCCACCATGCCCAGCTAATTTTTGTATTCTTTGTAGAGATGGGGTTTTGCCATGTTGCCAAGGCTGGTCTCGAACTTTCACCATGTTGCCATATCACCATGTTGCCCAGACTAAGCTCAAGTGATCCTCCTGCCTTGGCCTCTCAAAGTGCTGGGAATACGGATGTGAACTACAGTGACCGGCTATTTGTCTCTCTGTGATAAAGGATTGGGTAATACTGAATTACTAAATCAGTATCCTCCAGTAGGGATGATTGGTTTTAGTAGACATTTGGAAGAGGTGGCTTTCAATAAGAGCATGGACAATTCATCAACAGTAGACAGAGTTAAGTTGCAGATAGATGTTTAAATGTGATCATGGAAGTTTGTGAAAGTCTTAAGATACCTTCGATTTTCTCAGTAAGGCAAGAACCAAGTTAGCTAGGTGAGAGGGAAGATGAAGGGAGAGATGGCAGAGATTTGAGTAATAAAGAAAAAAATTTCTTCTGTATAAGTAGGAAATACAATGGGCTAGGAAACTTTGGCATATGTGCTGCAAGGTGAGGACAAGAGGAACATGATAGAATCAGATTCCAGGTGTGACTGAAACATTTTTGGAGCTAGAGTATTAGAGAGGGGAAGATAGAAAGATAGTATTGTGGATGGAAATTAGGCAATTTGAAATTGAGATACAGAGTGGTTGCAGGAAATGATTGTGGCTGGGTGCCTGAGTTAAGATGAAGGACAGATAATCGAAGGGCAGTGGGTCAGTGAGGCCCACCTGAGAAGCCAGATAATTAGAAAGACTATCTACCACAATGTTGAAATCACCAATAATTAAAACAAGTGTAGTAATGAAGACAGTGATGATGAGCCTAGAGTGAAACACTCCAAGAATTCTAGGGGAGTGTGACCTGGAAGGGAACAAAGAAGGATGATGAGTGGCTTGTGAATGCTCCTGAGAATGTGGTGTTGCCAGGCGAGAGTAGTGAGGTGAAGTAATGTTCACAGAGGATGATGAAAACACGGTAGATTTTTGCCAATGATTATCTTTTGTGTTTTGACTAAAACTATGCATTACACTTTAAAAACCTGTAAAATAAGACTCCTATACTTGTGTAAAAGGTTCTAGAGCTTAAAACTTCTCTTGAATTGTTAGTGCCTGCTGAAGCAAGTATAGATAACATGTGGCTTGGAAAGCAGAGTGGTATATATCTTTATTACAAAATTTAATTAAAAGAAATGTTTTAGAATGCTGCTTTTCATTCATAATAATTGGCTATATTAAAAGGATAGCTCTGAAGGGGAATCATTTGTTCCCTGTTTAATTTTTATCAGCCCATACTTCTCCCCACCATCCCATTAGTCATTTTGACTTAACTGTGTTTGCCTTCTTAAAATATGGAGCAGATAAAAATTGATGGCTCATAAACACATATTAAAGAGTAATTTGAGATTTATAGAAGAGAATAAAGAGGAACAGAGGAATGGCCACTACAGACAATGTTTCATGCAGGTAAAATGAAATAATCCATACCCACAGTGTGCTCTTGTATGCATGTATGTTTATACATGCAAGCTCCGAGAGAGAGAGAGAGAGAGAGAGAGAGGTAACTGACTTGTAACTGAATCCTAGAAAGCTGTTGTAAAATCCTCATAAAATACTCAAATATACTCTTGTATACATTCATTTATAAAAGGACTTTTTTCTATATCCTGTATAGCCATTGTTATTTAAAAATATTTAGAGTTGGCAACCCAGCAGATAGAACATGACTCATCTATAGGGGATGTTCAAATAAGTATGGCCTCCTATTTGCAAATGTCAATCAAATTAAAAATAATTTTTGGTGACACAGTGAAATTTGTGCACTTATTCAAATTCATATTAACCTAAGACCTGTTACTTGAATAAGTGCAGAAATGGACTCTATGATATTACCTCTAGTTATAAGTAGAGACAGGAAAAGATGATAGTGGCAACACTGAAAAAAAACTGTACACAGTGATGAAAAGTCCAGATCCATCAACTCCTTCCTCCGTAATACTTCCAAAGCAAGTATCATCTGCGTATCTTGACTCAGGGGAACAATACTTTCTAAATCATGTAGTGATGCATAAGAAAAACAAGAAAAAATAATACAAAGGCATAATACTATAAATTATTTATTTTTAACTCTATTCTGTTATGGTTGGCAAGGTGAGAAATTATCCCATATGTAGAAATGAATAGAAGACATCTTTCAAAATTCACATTTTTATCCTGTTTAACATTTTTCTCCTCTTCTACTGTGCAAAGAATTAAGCTGAATGATTAACATTTGTAAAAAAAAAAAGTAGCTATATTAAACCACAGGACTATTATTCATAATAAATAATAGATTTGTCATTTTGAAATTCTAGGTAATTTATATGATTCAAGTTACCATTAACAATTTCCCATTAATGCTGTGTTGTAACTGGAAGAGCAATAATTTATGTACCATTCATAAATGACATTAAAAATAGGTGATTTATTGAGGTAACTACTGAAAATCAAGAAAATAAAGCTGCATATGGGATAGACAGTTGCAGGTGCTATAAAATTTCTCTGTTGCAATTATAAATAAAAATAAAACATTTTTTCTAGTATAATGTTTCATATGAACCCATGCTTTTTTAAATTAGAAATCAATAAAACATGAGATTAATAGGTACCATGATTTTTTTTTAGAAAATCAGTAATTGTCAACATTTTCAGACCAAGCCAAGTATGACAGCATCATAGCTGCATCATCTAGTGTGAAAGGCAGTAATAAAGTAACGCACATGGAGGCCTGCAATGGCTCATCCTAAAAGGCCAGTGATATTGATGAATCAGTATCCTGCATTATGATAACAACTGGACAATCCAATTAACCAAAGTTGAATCTTAGATTTCTCTCTCTCTCTCTCTCTCTCAATGTCTCTTAACATTGATTAGGCAATCAACTTTGTTTTAAAATGCAATGGTATCTCCTTGCAGTTTTGAGTGTTTCTGAGTCATCCAACTATATATAGGAAAGGATAAAACAGGCTAAGAGCCCAGTTCCTGCCATTTGGTAGTATATGATTCAGGAGGTCAATATTTACTTACAATATAACTAAGACCACAAAGTCATTATGAGAATTAAAATGAGAAGATACTTTATTATGTCATCATCCAATCTCAAAAATAGGTTCCTGATCATCTTTTTCATCAGTCACTAGATGACTGATACAAATCTCTGAAATGACAGTCTTAGATTTTGTTATGAATGTGCAACAAATGCACATTGGTACAAAAACCTCTTAAGGTCCATAAAATATCTAGGACATAATATCAGGAAAAGGAAAATCACCAAAAATTAGTGTGAAAAAAAATACTGTCTCTGGGAAAAACAAGAATTAGCTACTCTTTATATACTAGAATTACTTTTTCATTCCGTTTTGGGTCTCTGTGGCTTTCTCTCTCACCCACATAAACATGTTGTCCTAAGCTCCTGCCTTCTTTTCCCCTCTAGTGCTCTAGATTTCCATTCCCCTTTCAGAAGACTATTAGAGCAGCCTTCCAGCAGGTAGTCAGTCAAGCATTTACTGAGCACCTATTATTTGCACAGCACCAGGTGTTTTTAAGGTTACCTTTAACATATTAATCCATTGGCTAAAGGTGGTGAATTTCCAGGTACCTCAGCAATCCAGTGAGTAACAGCTTACATTTATACGAGGTATAATTCTAAATAACAAAGCTCAAAAAAGGAAGCTTATTTTGAAATATGATGCCTAACATTTATCAAAATACAGATTAAAATCACAGGACAAATGATTTATACTACAGATAATTTTAACTAATTTCTAATCACTTCTTGGTCTTTTGGCTACAATCAAGTGTATTAAATTAATTTCTAAAAATTCTACGCAATTCTCTTATTATGTTTCTTTCCTTTCTGTTTGCTGTTGTTTAACATGAATGTAGATACCAGATACTTTGGGGGAAGAGAATAATAAGCGATTATGCTATGGAAACTTCTTCAACAAGGGGCAAAGACTTAAAAGAGTTTTGTCAATTTGGACTATCTTATTAGACTTTAAGAATCAGAGACTGATGAGAAAATGTAAATTTAAGGGAATTTCTGACAATGATTTAAAATAATGAGGAGTCATTCTTTTTTATTCAGAAATACTATGAAATTTGTCATTGCTATTATCCACTACAATTTGTACAATTTCATTTGTTATAATTTGCAGGCATCTAGGACCACCTGAGCTCATGGTAATACAGCGTCACAAAATGCAGTGACAGCTTAGAAATATGATAATTAGATCTACTTTCCTCTTGAGCTTTATATATCAATAAATTTCCCTTAAAACTACAGGCTATAAAACTCTCCGCTCTGAAGTCAAATAACATGGATAAAATATGAGACCAAGTTGTATAAAGTCAGCAATTATTTCATTGAATAAAACTATTCAATATATGCTTTCTTATCTACCCAGACTAAACATCTTGTTTTAAAGATAACATGTTCACAATATTAATTTTTAAATGGAAATAATTAAAAATATATACACTAAGTGATCTCAATGTTACATGAAAAAACATGTAAATCAAAAGAATAGACACTTCAAATTAAGTAATTATAGGTAGATGTGCTATTGGGTGACTTTCAGTCATCTATTTTGTACCAACATTTTCCAAGTTGTCTTCAATTACCATGCATCATTTTCAGAACCAGAAAAATGTATATTATTTACATAAAATAAAACTTTTTTTCTGGATGAAAATGAAACAATCTCAGTGAAACATGAACATTGAGGTATGGTCATGAATTCTTCCAATATATATTACCCTGTAGACACAAATGGAAAAATATTACTCTGAAAAACTCACGGTTAAGATATTTGTGGGACAATATAATAAGAGATACCTAATGATCCCCATCCATCTTCAGTACCTGTAAATACACCAGAGGGACAAATAAGGCATGATTAGAGGGTGACCCATTTAAAGGCAACCCCAACTAATTCAACAAGGCTTGGAATGTGACCCACATAATTTAGAGCTTCTAAAATAAACTTCACAGCATGCTAGAATCTTAATTTGCTTCCCAGGTCTACCAACCCTTGCCCTTTACCAACTACTTAGAAAAACGTAACTTCTCTTTCTTTTTCATTCTATCAACCCCTACATCTGAAAATGTCTCAACACTGTGTCATATTTTTTCCCTTTAGTAAATTAAAAGGTTGTACCTGTTGGGGCAAAATTACACACAAGATGGAAGGGCAAGGTGAGGAGTGATCACATGAGTGCAAAGGGAGTTTAGGCATATCTATTTCTCTACTAAGCACTGTTAAATTTCTATCAGTCTGCGGAAAAGATTTCAGAACATTATGTTTAGCTTTTATTGATCTTTTTTGGCCTTCACTTTCTTTAAATAGAGAACAGTTTAAGACTAATCAGTACCCTCTGGGACTGACAGAAGAAATCTGTGCCTTAATAGAACCATGAGTATCAGTTTCTTTAGAAAAATCCTCATCAAATATAACCATTTTAAAATCGAAAAGCAAGAAGTTTCACGACCTCTCTCTTTTAATTCTTATATATTGGTGAATCTACTGAATTAGCCAGCAGTATGTTCCAGCAAACACAAAATTAAATCTAACATATACTTTTTTACTTTTACTAAAGTTTTATATTTAAGAGCTAGAGTGATTTTCAACAGGCAGTTGATATTTATATATCATTAATAAAGGAAGAAACAAATCCAAGATCAATCTAATTTAGATATAATTTGGAGTATATGTTTCTAACTCTTACTGCATTAAGTTAAACAATGAAGTCCAGCAGCTGAATAAGGGTAAAAGACATTAGTTGCCTTATTTGGCAGCTGTGTGACCAGCAAGTTATTAGCTCCACTCTACCTCATTTTTACCATTATGGAAGAGGTAAAAGAGAATCCACTTTATAGAATTTTTGTGAAGATTAAATAAGATAATCTAGCTAAGTGCTAACCTGTTGCCTCTAAGTATTCAATAAATCTTACCTATATTACTCTTGATACTATTATTATCCAGTAATGTTATAAAGAGGTCCAATTATCAGGTAATTGGTGGATACCATTCACAGCAAATATATCTGGGATGTTTATTTTAAAATTACAAGATCTATGAGGATTTTAATAGCATTGTTTCCAAACCATGTTCCATGGGAAAAATGTGGTCAATAGCTAAGTGACCACGATGTACAGGGCATTAAAATAAAAATTTAAATATTGTATTTTTTAGAATGAGTTTGAGACTGCTGTATAGTGCACTCTTATCTTGGAAACTGAAACTGCCCACAGAAGACACCTGGTTTCTTTGTTTCCTTAAGCATGCCTAAACTTATCTAACTAGAGAATTCCTTTATCACAGAGCTACTATTAACCTCCTTACTTATGTTACTCTGGGAGCCTCACAAGAGCCACATAATAGAAAAAAATGAAGCAGACCAGGTATACAAAAGAAAAAGAAAAGATATATACATCGGACCAAGAAGGATTTTTGTTTCTTCTGGACACTACTAAAGCAACACAGCAGGACAAGCTGGGTTGTGAATGGTAGCAGAGCCCAGTCTGAGCTCCAGGGTGACAGGTGTCCGGTAGCAGCTGTGCACGCTGGAGGCCACATGCCTTGCTCACATGGACTGTTTTCATTCAATGCAGCAGGCCTAAGGCAGCCAGATCTTCTACTTGTTTTTTTTTCCCTAAAATCCATTTTTTTCCATATAAAGTTACCATATTTTTTCTCATTTGCATCACAGATGCTTATACAGTCCATGTTTCACAGGACAAAGCAAATACGTCTATGAGTTGGATACAGTCCTGTATGCAACAGTTTGGGAGTTGTGTCATATTCTTTAGGGCCCAAACTATGATGTGTTAATTCATATGAATCACTCATCTAATAGCTAAACATTTAGCCTCATAGCAAACCTGTGAGGAATAAATTATTATGTCCAATTTCCTGATAATGAGATTTAGGTAAAGATAGGTGAAAAAACGTACTCGTGTTCACAGATCTGGTAGGTGGGTGACCATTCCCAGGTGCACATGATTTATTATACTTTCCATGAGTCACATATGAACATGCATTTGTTCTGGAGAACGCTGAATTTTGGGGTGGGGGGAAATGTTCCCCAATTAATTACACTCATTCATCCTTCTTTAATCAGAGGTAAGGTAGCTCTGTTTAAATTCTTTACTTTTTAAATGAAGATATCAACCACTTTCTGGTTGGGGAGCTATATCATATAGTACCCTTAAATAGTAATAGAATGTCTTTCAGGTCTTTAATTTCAGAAATATACTTGAATTTCTAATCTTTGCTTTTTCAAGTATTTATTAAAAATTTGTTCTGAGATGTTACAGACTAGATGAATATATAATGTGAATAAAATCCTATTTCTCTAGATCAGATTTGGCAAATGACAGTCCATGAAGCAAATCTGGCTATCTATTTGTTTAAAGTTTTATTGGTACCCCTATCCACTTACACTTTATCTATGGCTGCTTTCATGCTACAAAGGCAGAATTAAGAGGTTGAGATGGATAACATATATGACCTTCAAAACCAAAATATTTACTCTTGCCTATACAGGATGACTTTGCCAGTTTACTGCTCTATATATTCTAAGTTTTTATCCCAGGAACAAAATGACATGATTATAGTCCTCTGTCCTCAGAGATTGCTGTTTTCAGATGATCACTGTTTTATAAAAGTGCTTTTTACTGAGTGTTCATGTTGCTGCCACCTCTGGGCTTATATTAAATGTAGACAATAAGAAAATGCCTACAATAATTTTTATTATACTCACTGGAGAGGGTACCATTGAGGATGCTGTTAACTTCATCACAGTGCTCCCTATGAGAACTGAAATTCAAAATTTTTGTTTCCTCCTGAGGTATTAGTTAGTATTAATAGTATGACCACTTCAATTCTTGTAATCATTTGTTTTCTCTTCATTTAGAAGTGAAAAAAAAAATATTTAAAGATAATACTTGCAATCTTCCCATTTACATTGCAGAGCATCCTTTTCTACTTTCTAAATTTACCTTTGGCTTCATTTGAGTTTCCTAGTGTTGTTTCCTTTTTATTCCGATTTTAAAATTCATTTTATGTTATTGCAGTGTGTTCATATTTTTAGCCATACCTCATCTTTTTAAATTAAGATTGGATATAAATAAATGAGAGTATCAGATATAAAGAAAAAGACCTGAAAGAAAAGATATTTGAACTCCTGCCCCTGACAGCATCATGCCTTATCCCCAGGGCTCAGTTTAAACCTTTAGAATACAAGAATATAAGAAAATACTCTGACATCACAAAGACCTCAACTGAAAAAATCTGCAGCTAACTACAGGGCTGTATCTTGAGGACAGAGAAAACCACATACACTTAGTTTAGCTCCTCCTAAGGTATGGCCATCTTGTCCTGATAGTTTTAAGAACTTTTACTTAGAGATCAAATGAGATTTAGGATGGAGTAGACACCTTAATGGTAGCTTTATATGGCGATGCAAAATAAAGTAAAAGAGGGAATAATGCCAATATGGAATTATACTGATGCAACTAAAATCAGAATAGAGTAGAACACAGGCAGCTGTTCAGGTCAGCTTTCTGTCTCATTGCATATACATATACATATATATATGTGTGTGTGTGTGTGTGTGTGTGTGTGTGTTTCACTGCATATACATACATGTATGTGTTTCATTGCACATATATACATATATGTATGTACACATATATATATATATATATCCATGCTGAGCATTTTTCCCAGCTGAGTGCTTCCTGGACAATCAAAAATATTGAGATAGATGTTATCAAATGCCTCAAACAGATCATTTAGGAGGGAAGGCTTTGCCTTTTACTTAGATATAGGTAACTGGATACCACTGAAGTTCATCTGTGATCCTAATTATGGTATGCAAATACAATATTAATTTTTCTCCTGGACCTCCCCAGATAATTTTTCTATGAAATAAGGTTTTCTTTCTTAACCAAAATTGAAGTCACTTCAAATTTGCTCTTGAAAAAAAATGAAATTGATTCATCCCACCTTTACGTCTCATGACATGACTTTCATGGTGGGAAGGCAAATAATGAGAAAGGTTAATAATTCAAAGTAAAAAAGCATTTTATAGCTAATTACTTTAAGAAATACGCAGAACTTTGTATCAGTCCTGTATTCTCCTGTACATGGTTCCAAAATGATCTGAACTAAATGCCTTCACAACTTGGCTTTCTATGAAAGTGTATATCTATGGCCTAGTGTTTTTCTTATTTTTTTTTCTGCATCATTCATAAACATGAATTAAATAAGATTACATATTATCTAGATCTTTACCACTTTCCTTACTCTCATCTTTAAACATGATTATATAATGGCTATGGTTACATGTAGCCGGCATTCAATAATCAGAAAACTTTCAAGCTTGCAAGTTACCAGATGTTTTGATGTTAGAAATAGCTGCTCCATAGCACTTTCCTGAAGTGCCACTTCTTTGTTCTCCACTAAATTTACTTAAGGTTCAAGTCCCTCTTTCTGGAAGATATTCACACAAAACAAAACCAATGTTCTTTCAGCAGTATTATTGCAACCAAGTTTTTAGGATCCTTGATAAGAAAATATGCATTAAAGTTAAAGCATCTTGAATTCAAGATGCTTTTAAAGGATAAAGAATTGTTACAATAAAGTTACAATGCAATATCACATTAATCAACATTACACAAACATCTTAGAAGCATACTGTTCCCTTGATAGCCTAATCTGACTTCAGGGAAGAACTCTTACAAATAAAGGTAGAATGCACTGACAAAATTCACCCATAAACCAGAAGGTACAAGGGTATGAGCTACTTTACAACACAGCCAAAAGAACAACTTGGTGCAAACTGCTGAAGGCACCTCAGGTGGAGTAATTAGGATATATGGTATCTCTAACATATTCTCTATATAGCCTTAATTTTGTTACTAATAGTCAAAAGAAATGGCATCATTACAGCAAATGAAGAATAACATTTCATCTGAAAAACTGGTATTAACTCAATAAGAATTTTGTTACTTATCTCTAAGAGCTGAACATGCTTTGAAAAGTTATTCAGGGGAAGCATTAGCAGTCTTCTAACTATAATACAAATATAATATTTTGTATAAAAAGGAATTTGATATTTAGTAAAGTCTGTGTTTTCAAAAATATATTTTTGTAGATTTGGATTATTTGAAAGATACATAGTACACTAAAACACCAACATTATTCAAAACAAAAAGTTGAGGAGCTTTAGTGTTTAATTGCTGCACATCACTAATATATACCAACATCCTTTTTTATATTTTATATTTCTGAAACCAGAATGAGTTTTAAAAGTGAAGGCATATCATAATTATGATTGCAGTTTGCCACATAAAATAATGGTATATGGTATAATTGATGGTGTTTTAGAATCCATAAAATTTGATGAGTCTTCACCATAAAGTCAACTCGTTTACTGATTTTCAAAAATTTTTAAGAATTACATTGCTGATGAAGCAGTGCTATCAATCTCTAAAATATAAAAATTCTTCATGCTGCCAAGAAGGGGTATCTCTACATATTCCTGTCACTACTGCTCAGGGAGGAATACAAAATGCCACTCATTTATTTCTCTTTAATTTCTTTTTTTTTTTCTCAAGGGAAATATTCGAAATTGTCTGATAACACTATTGTCATGTGATAAGGCTTGAACTTCACTCATAATCCTATTCTCTCTTCCTCTGGCATGCTCTATATAGAATATGTGAAGACACATGGCATTTAAGGTGTGGCTGACCTATGCTCATAAAGAGAAGCAGCCTTTCTTACTTTGGTTGCTAAAATTATTTAATACAGGTAAGGATTAACCATGTTTTTGGTAAGTCGTTTTTGAAAAAATTTATTGGAAATCATTATTAAGAATCTAATTGGCAAAGCTTTACTAAATTCACAGTCAACTAAGTCCATTAAATTCCATATATATAGCCTAATGTTAAATAATTATTTCCCTGATACATTTAATATATTACACCTAAATACAAAACTTCCTTTAATCTTATTAAATGACATGTTGACAGATTTAGCCTATTATTCTTGCTTGTCAAATACACAAACACACACACATACACACATTTACACACACACATTTTAGAAAAGCTTTTCCAATTGCCTATCACTTGTTCCAACATGCTTCCAACAAACTGACTTTTCTGTCTCTTGAACTTCTTCTTCCTGTGATCTTGTCCCTCGGCCTAATAGAGCCACTGTCTCAATGATCATCCTATAGACCTTGACATGACTAATAACTAGAATTGAATATAATTATAGCTTCAAGCATCCCACCCTCTGACCACAACCTTTTGTTCCCTAAGAATGTAGTAGAATCCTCCCTTTAGGTAACATCAGGAAGAGTTAATCACTATTTCTCAATTGAAAGCTCTCCTTTCTCAGGCTTCTGAGTGTCACATTCTCATGTTTCCTCTGTCCTCTCTGGCTACTTCATCTCGAAATCTTTTCCTGGTTTATTTTAATGCGTCCAATTATGGAGGAGCCCAGGTCTTCATACTCAGCTCTTTTCTACTTACAATTGGTCCCTTAGTGATCTCACCAAATTTCATGGCTTTACTGTCATCTATATCCTGATGATCTTCAAATAGATACTTCCCTGAACTAAAACTCATATAGCCAACTTGCTACTTGACACCTCTACTTGAACTTATCTAATAGGAATATCAAATTAACATTCCTAATACTGATGTTTTTATATTCCCCACCTGCTTATATTTCAGTCATCCCATTTCTGTTAATGGACAATACTACTTTTTAGTTGATAAGGCCAAATGTCCCTAGTGCCATCCTTTTTACCACTCTTTCCCTAGAAGCAACATCTGATCAGCATAAACCTACTCAATGTCCATAAAAATATATCCAGAAAATGCTAATTAAGACCCTATTAAAATTTTACTCCACACATAGTACTATTCCTGAAATTAAAAAGGCTGATAACACAACGTGTTAGCTAGAATGCAGAGCAACTGGAAATCCCATATACTGCTAGTCAGAGTGAAAATAAAACATTTTGGAAAACTGTAAGATACCTTACAATGTTAAATACATGCCACTCTATATGCCAACAATAATAAAATTGTTAGTATTTACCCAAGAGATATAAAAACATATGCCTACAAAACTAATCACACAAGAATGTAGCAGAGTGATGTCAGCAAGATGGCAGAATAAGAATTCCTGGACCCTTCTTCTTCACACAAGCATATCAATTCAGCCACAACTGATGGAAGAATTCCCTGTGTGGGAAATAAGAAACTAACTGAAAGGTTCCTGCACCCTGGGAAGATGCAAAACCAGACACACTAGAGCTGGTAGAGAGTATAAACACCCTCTCACCGAGACCTTTCTCTCAGTGTGGTTCTCTAAGATCAGAAAGAGATGCCCAAGCTGCTGGTTTCACCCACGGGAGGTAAGGGCTTGGATCACATGTTCAATGCCCTAGCACTTCCAAGAAAGTGGGGTAGATAGTAGGGGGTGGGAGGCTGGAGGGCAGAGAGCTGGCCTTTGTCTTGTTAGTCTTGAAGGTCTGATTGGCACAGCATAATCTAGACACCTGAAGAATGTAGGCAACATCTTAGGTTGGTATATGCCATTGATCCTCCCCACTACTCAGCACAGAGTGAGCAAACAAACAAACAAACAAAAAAAATCCCAATTCTCAGCTTTCCTCTTGGAAGGGAAAGAACTGATCTGTTTGTCCAATACTACAATATCTCAGGGCTTCTGAAACAACTAGCTTCTGCTTTGTGAGTCCTGAAGCTCTGATGGATATGGCACAATCTAGCCACCTGAGGAAAAATGGAAACAGTAGGTTATAGATACCAGAGCTTCAGTTCATCACAGAGTAAGCTGATAAAAGCCTTCCCCTTGAGTGGGAGGAAAAGAGTTGACAGAGGCCACCAGAATCCCTGGATTGATTGGTGGGAGCTTTCTGTACTGGTCAAGTCAGTCAAGATTGATAAAGGTG
Source organism: Cacajao melanocephalus (assembly GCA_963573385.1). Classification (NCBI taxonomy): domain Eukaryota; kingdom Metazoa; phylum Chordata; class Mammalia; order Primates; family Pitheciidae; genus Cacajao; species Cacajao melanocephalus. Next base: position 101,206 of record CAUYLG010014266.1, on the reverse strand, counting down.
TCTGCTTTATCTAATGTGCAGATACCAACAGAGAGAGTCAAGGAAAATAAAGCATCAGACTAAGATGCTCCAAACAAAGGAACAAGATAAATCTCCAGAAATCAACGCTAATGAAATGGTTAACCTGATAATGAATTAAAAATAACTTTCAAGAGGTTGTTTGCTGAGGTAAAGAGCCTAATGTATGTACAATGTAAGAATTTCAGGCTGGGCTTGGTGGCTCATGCCTGTAATCCCAGCACTTTGGGAGGCCGAGGTGGGCAGATCACCTGAGGTAGAGAGTTCAAGACCAGCCTGACCAACATGGAGAAACCCCATCTCTACTAAAAATACAAAAAATTAGCTGGGCATGGTAGTGCATACCTGTAATTCCAGCTACTTGGGAGGCTGAGGCAGGAGAATGGCTTGAATCTGGGAGGTGGAGGTTGTGGTGAGCTGAGATCACACCATTGCACTCCAGCCTGTGCAACAAGAGCAAAACTCTGCCTCAAAAAAAAAAAAAAAAAAAAAAAAGAATTTCAATAAAGAAAGAGAAAATATTAAAAAGTACTAAACCAAAATCATGAAGCTGAAGAATGTAAGTGACCTGAAAAATGCACTAAAGGGGTTCAGCAACAGATTAGATCAAGTAGAAGGAAGGATTAGCGAACTGGAATAGAAGTCACTGGAAATAACTCAGAAGAGCAAAAGGAAAAAAAAAATAGAAAAAAATGTAAAGAAAGCTCAATAAATTTATGGGATACCAGCAAGCAGACCAACAAACAAATTATGGTAATCTCTGAATGATAATAGAGAAAAACAACCAGAAAGCTTATTCAAAGAAATAATTGTTAACGGCTTCTCAAATCTGGGAAGTTAATGAACATACATATCCAAGAGCCCAAAGAACATCAGTTTGATAAATTCAAAGAAATCCACACTGAGACACATTTTAATCAAGTTATCAAAAGTCAAACACAAACAGAGAATTTTGAATTTATCTCATATTCATGAGACTACGAGTAAACTTATCAACAGAAACCATGTAGGGCAGAAGAAAGTGAGGTAATATATTCAAAGTGCTGAAAGAAAAAAAACTGCCAACAAATAATACTCCACCTGGCAAAAACTATCCTTCAAAGATGAAAGAGAGATAAAGACTTTTCCAAAGAAAATAAATTGAGGGAGATCATCACTACCGGAACTGGCTTACAAGAAATTTTAAGAGTGTTCTTTAAGTAAAAATGAAAAGACATTAAATAGCAACATGACAGCATAAGAAAGTATAAAACTGCTTGAGGAAAGTAAATACATAGACAAATATAAAATATTGTAATATTGTATTCATTGTAGGTAAAACACATTTAATTCTAGCATAAAAGTTAAAAAAATTATTTCGAAAATTATAAAGATACAAACACAATTATGAATGGATTTTGAAAATAATAATGAAGTATGTTGTGGGGAAGAAGTTAAATTGTAAGTTTTTGCATGCAATTAAACTTAAGTTATCAGCATAGACTGTTGTAAGATATTTTTATGTAAGTACCAAGGTAAACACCCACATATACAAATCTGTAAAAACTAAACAAAGCATAACAATAAAAACCAACAAAACCCAAAGAAAAACGAGAAAGGAAGACATACAAAAGTACTATAAGAATAATAAGAAACAACAAAACAGCAATGGCAAATCCTTTCCTATCAATAATTACTTTAAATGGATTAAACTCTCTAATCAAAAGACATAGAGTGACGGAATGAATTAAAAAAGAATAAGAAACTTACTTTAGATTTAAGGACAACACATATAGGCTGAAAGTGAATGGGATAGAAAATGATATTCCATGTATTAATAAATCATAACCAAAAAGAGTAGGGGCACATCAGACAAGGATACTAAGTAAAAAACTACTACAGAAGACAAAGAAAAATCTTTTATAATGATAAACGAGTCCATGCACCAAGAAGATAGATCAATGATAAACATATATTTGCACTCAACATCAGAGCACCTCAATACAGAAAGCAAACATTGACAGAATTGAAAGGAGAAATAGACCACAATACAACAATAGCAGGAGACTTCACACCTCGTTTTCAATAATGGACACAACATCCAGACAGATCAATAAGAAAACAGATAATCTGAATAACATTACAGAAAAAATGAACCTGACATTTACAGAGCATTCTACTAAACAGGAGCAGAATACATTCTTTTCAAACAGACATGTATCCTTCTCCAGAGTATTACATATGTTAGATCACATAAGAGACTAGTATAAAAAAAGCATACTCTAACAAATTACACAATCTAGAATAAATGAACACACTGCTAGGGACACACATATCAAAACTATATCATAAAGAAATAGAATCAGTAATCAAATACCTCTCAAAAAATAAAAGCCCAGGATAAGATGACTTCACTAGTAAATTCTACTGAACGTTTAAAATAAGAAATTGAAAATGAGGGAACTGGGTATACACCCAAAGGTAAATAAATCACTGTACCAAAAATATGCATACACTTGCATGTTAATCTCAGCACTATTCACAAAAGCAAAGACATGAACTCAACCTAGGTGCCCACTCATGGTGGGCTGGATAAAGAAAATGTGTTACATAAACACCATGGAATATTATGCAGCCATGAAATCATGTCTTTTGCAGCAACATGGATGCAGATGCAGGCCATTATCCTGAGCAAATTAATCCAGGAACAGAAAAACAAAAACCGCATGTTCTTACTTATAAGTGGGAGCCACACGTTGAGTACACTTGGATATAAATATGGGAACAACAGATACTGGGGACTACTAAATGGGGGAAGAGAGTGATGTAGGGAGAAAAACTACCTATTGGTTATTATGCTCACTACATGGAGTCATCTCTACCTCAAACTTTAGCATCATACAATATATCCATGTAAAAAATCCATACATGCACCCTTGAATCTAAAATAAAAGTTGAAATTATTTTTAAAAAGAAAAGAGGAAAAAAAAAGCAACAACCATTTAATCAAGTACACAATTTTTCCTTATTATGAGGATATGCTGAATTTTGTTAAATACTTTTTCTGTGTCTACTGAAATGATCAGAGGGTTTTTCTCCTTTCTGTTAATGTGATGCATCATTTATTGATTTGCCAATGTCAAATTATCTTTACATCCCTGGGATAAATTTCACTTGATCATAGTAAAATATTGTTTCAATGTGCTGTTGGGAAAAAAAATGAGGGAACACTCAGAAACTCAATTTTTGAGGCCAGCAATTATCCTGATATTAAAGCCAGACAAAGAAACCACAAGAAAAGAAAACTATATGCCAATATCTATGATGAATATAGATGTAAAAATTCTCATAAAAATACTAGCAAATGGAATCTGACAGTCAATTAAAGAGAGCATAGACGATTATTATGTGGAATTTATTCCTGTGATGTAAGGATGTTCAACATGCCCAAATGAATTAACGTGATACAGAAAATCAACAGAATAAAGGTCAACAATCACAGGATCATCAATAGATGCACAAAAAGCATTTGGCAAAATTCAACACCTTCTATGATAAAAACTGTCAAAAATGTGAAGTAAAAGAAATTACCTCAATATAATAAGAGTGACATATGAAAAGTCCACAAGTAATATCAGACTTAACAGTAAAACACTGAAAGTTTGTCTCTGCAATTAGGAATGAGGCAAGAATGCCACTCTCATCACTTCTTTCAAAATATTACTAGAAGTTCTATCCAGAGCAATTATGCCAGAAAAAGAAACTGATGACATCAAAAACAGAAAGAATGAAAATTTTCCAATTGCATTTTACATGATCATATATATATATACACACACACACACACACACATACACACACGTTCTTATACATGGACAACACTAAAGTTGTTGATAGACATATAGACACATAATCTTAGACATATAGACACATGAGCTTAACACTAGAGACTCCATAAAAGCACTGTTAGAACAAATAAATTCATTTAATAAAGTTACAGGATACAAAATAAACCTGCAAAAGTCAGCTTCATTTCTATATACTAGTGAAAAACTATCTGAAAACATTAGGCAAAGAGTGTCATAGGAATAAAATATATAAGAATAAAGTAAGGAGGTAAAAGACTTCTTTAATTTAAAAAGAGACAGCAAACAGAAATACATCCAACAAAAAAGAAAACACAACCTGAGGCTAGAGAAAGTAGTAATATCTGTCTTTAAAAGATTATAATTTTCTTTGATTATGTTGATCTTTATAGCTTAAAAAAGGAAAGATGTGTACAAAATGTTAAATCTGAACTCTTTTTTTCTTAAGTGTACTTTCCATGACAGCCATATGACTGGATTTCTAACACAGCTTTATTGTTATGGCCGAAAAAAAAACTGGGCTTTGGTAAACTAGCCTTGAATAGATGTTTCCTCGGACGATATACACATGAACACCATGTATATGTAAAGATGCTCAACATCACTAATCATCAGGAAAGGCACAGTAGAACCTATTGATATATTACCTTGTACCTATTAGGATGTCTATTACCAAGAAACAAATGATAACAAGTATTGACAAAGATGGGAAGTTATTGGAACTCTTGTACACTGTTGAAGGGAATGTAAAACGGTACATCTTCTATGGAAAACAGTATAGGGGTTCCTCAAAAAATTAATAAACATAAGTACCAATAATCCAATTATCCCATTTCTAGGTATTTACCCAAAAGAATTAAAATAGAGATCTCAAAGAGATATTTGAACTTACATGTCCATTGCAACATAATTCATAAAAGCCAAGATGTGAAAACAGCTTAAACGTCCATTGATGGATGAGTAGAAAAAACATGTGATATAGATACAATGGAATATTATGCAGACTTAATAAAAAAGGAAATCCTATTGTATGTGACAACACGAATGAACTCTGAACACCTTACACAGGGTGAAATATGCCAGTCACAAGAGGACAGATACTTATGTGAGGAATCTAAAATAGTAAAATTTCTAGAAGCAGAAAGTAGAATGGTGGTTGCTGTAGGTTGAAAAAGAGGTAAGGAAATATGAGGTTGCTTTTCAATGGGTATAAAGCTTCAGTTATGCAAGATGAGTAAGTCCTAGAGATCTGGATACAAGCTGTGCCTATAGTTAACAACACTGTACTGTACATTGAAATATTTGTTAAGACTGTAGACCTCATGTTAAGTTTTTTTCTTCAACTGTAATACATCATAAAAAACAGTACCTGGTACATAGTATGAATAATGTAAATTTTACCTCTATGATAAACAAACATGCAGAAATTGAGCTACATTGGTTGCACTATTGCAGTAGCTTTCCTTACTTCTATCATTTATTGAGCTACAGTTGGTTTTCTCCTCTATCAACTAGAATCATACAATCTAAAAACAAGTGAAGCCATGTAGCACCTCTGCTCTGCTCCGAATGCTTCATTGATTCACTCACAAGTAAAGTCAACATCTTTCATGATTTGCAAAGCTCTGCGGGTCCGGCCTCACCCTGTCCTTCTCTGACATCACATCTGGCTTACTTAGCTCCAGTTACATTAGATGTTTCTTGCCTCAGGCCTTTGCACTTGTTGCCTCTTCTCTTCCCCCATATATCTAAATAATGTACTTCCTCACCTGTGAAGTCATAGTCACATGTCAACATCTCCCTAGGCCTTACCTGACTACTTTATTAAAAACTGTGAACCTTCGGCACTTTCTACCCACTTCATTCCTTTGTTTTATTAATAGTGTCTATCACTAACATAGTATACTGTGCCTATCACTGATAAGGTATATACTGTTTGTCTTTTCTGTGTGTGGGTGATTCTTTCCACACTTCAATGTAAAACTCTATGAAGTCAATGCATTTTTTGTTTTGTTCACTGTTGCTTTTCATGGCCTAAGATATTGCCTGACACATATAGAAGGTGCTCTGTAAATATGAATTTCTGCATAAGTGAATTCATGGATCACAAATATAATCACTCACCAACCAATGTCCTCATTCTGTTATTTATTAAAATGTTGAGGAAGACAGAGCCAAGGACAGTCATAAAGCACATCACCAGATAAATACCTCCAGCTTTATCTAAATAGAATAATGCACACTTATTTTAGATTTGCCAAGCTTAAATCATTCTGCCTTTCCTAAGGTAACAAAATCAGCTCCGTAAGTTTTTATCCAAGTAAGACTTTCATCTTAGTACAAAGTCAGAGCATTTATCGATTGCTGCACTGATAGCATTAAATGAATTTGTCTCGATATGATATCATAGATACAAACCTGTATCTTATTTCATCTTTAATTAAAACATACTTCAATAATACAGTGTTTTCCCTAACAATAAAAACAAAAAATCATAAACTCTCAAAGAATAAAAATTTTCTGTGTTTTCAACCATTTTTCTCATTCCAGGTTGTCATGTCATCAATTTACTGCTAACAGAAGCCACCAACTACTCAATCATGTTAGCTAGTGTCACTGTAACTCTCTACAAGCATGATGTAGTAGGGAAACTCAGATGGAATATTGATTTAGATAAATCATTTAAACACAGTCAAAAAGTACCATAAAGTTCAAATGAATATTCCATTTATTGGTCACATACCATGTTTTAGCATAGCATTTTACTCCCAGTAGTGGGCATAACGTGGTGGGTAATCACATGCTGCTTGAGTTCAAATCCCTTTTCTACCATTTGCTAACTGTAGAATCCTGGACAAATTACTCAACTTCCATCTGCCTTAATTTTCCCATGTATAAAATACAGATAAAAACAGAACAGCACCTTCCTCATAAGGTTACAGAGAGAACTAAGTGAGTTGACAAATCTAAAGGGTGTGTTTACTATCATTGTTACTTTTATGTAATAGCAAAGGAAGTAGCACCATTATGTTTTTCTGTCCTTACGAATTCCCTCTTACAACCTGATGACTTGGCCTTAACAAATATCAGAAAAATGAAACATTGATGAATTCTGTGACTGTGTAAATTAATTAACTCTTGATGTGACTGGATTTATATTTTTATTAAATATTTGGTTGCCATTTACAACACTGAAGATGATTGGCTATGAGCACCTTAAATCCATCTTTTTCTAAAAATCAATCTATATTAGAATACAAAAGTATGTGTGTTTCTCCAGAGATCAGAGATACAAGTCTCTTATATGTGTCTCTTTCGGTCCCATTTATTTGGTCACACTCTATCCTTGACTACAGTCTTGTTGATCATTCTCTCCCAGACAGAAGGCCAGAGAACCACTGTTGCACAGGCCCTTGTACCTGCTGGGCTGCCACCACCATTAATACAAAAAGTGATGCTGCCACTCTCCTCTTATAACCACACCTTAACTCTACCACTAGCCCCAGGGGATCATTTGAGTCCCTAAACCCACTGACTTGCAGATCTCCACAGATTAGGCCAGGCAAGCATTGCTGTCAGCCCATCCTGTCCACAAAAGCTCCTCTGAAAGGCAAATACTTGCTGTTATGCTACGATTTAGAAGTTTTATACTTTGACCCACACCCAGGACACATGAGTTTTTTCCTGCTCAAATACTTATACCTGCCTGGTTCACTTTACCTGTTGCTACACACAGCTTTGCCACCCTGTTGACTATAAAAGACTTCATTCTTTAAGACGAGTTCATCCCTGCCTGTAACCTTGCTTTTTTCACAGTACCTCACAACCTCATCCAATTAAATATGTTGTACCTATTCAAACTCCAATGTTGACAAAAGTCTTGTCTTTTCCACTGCCAGAGATGGCTCAGCCTCCGCATAAATTAGTGCATCCAGGTGGATTTTGAGGAGGGAGTATTGTCCAAACATACACACTAGCTACTTGTGTCACAGCACTAGACCAATGGGACATCCTGCTACCTAGAAAAAAATGCCAGTGACCTCCCTTAGCTATTATAGATTAATGCTGTGCAGTAACTATAGAACCAAGTAGAGATAAAAAGAATCTCATTTAGAACAAAATTAATTTATTAGGATGATCATTAGTAGGAATGCTAATATACTCACCAGATAGTTCTAATTAGGTTATAACACTAAAGATACTGATGGTAAAATGCTGTGAAGTATTAGAGTAACAGATTCTAGAAGATGCCGATATAGTTTTTCAAATTGCACAGGACTACTATATAGCTCACTTTTTCACTGGTGTTCTAGAAAAGTTAATGTGAACATGGGCAAATGCTTCCTAGTTGATAATATGAAGGAAAGTTCTTTTTGATTCATACTCGTTTTTCATTTCAGTCTGTCTAGATATATGAAAAGTTTGCTTTCATATATAAGCAATTCTAACTGCAAACCCTTTACTGCATTTTTATTTTACAGATAAATAACCTAATCATTTGTTCAGGTCACAAAAAAAATTTATACAGAATTAGGATTAGAACTGTTAGTCATGGATTTTCAATCTACTGTTTTCCGAGTACAATATCACACAATTAATATATGTTCCCAGTCAATGACAGATTTTTGATTCAGGCAGATAATTGACTGATCAAAAAACAAGACGTTTTTATCACATGGGTAGACAAACACAGTGTTATGCCTTTTAGAAGAAAAACAAAAGCAACAGATTCCCCTCCTTACCGATGTTTCAGAAAAACAAGAGTTACATATTTGAAACATTTAGAGATCATTAAGCAAGGATTGTTTAAACACCCAATTACATTTTTCCAGCTGCATTACAAAATTTTTAAAAAGGAAAAAATCGATGTGATGTGGAAGAGTTACAAAGGGCTCTTTGAAGAAGCAAAATGCATTCACAAAAGAAGACATACTTCAGGGAATTGTCCTATACACACAGCCACATACTTCATTTGAGCATCACTATAGATCAATACAGATGAATCTGAAACAGAAACAGCCCACCAACAAACATAAGAAAATGCCTTGTACTGTTATCACAACCTTCCCTCTTGGGGCATCGTACCACCGCTTACCCAGAAAGCCACCCCACCTCCAGACTCTATCTTCCTTTGCACCTCATATAAATTCACCTTTTGGATGAGACTACTCTGTTTCCAAGGTAAGTTACCACTTTCTGAAAGCCTTTGTGTCCAAACTCCTTCCCCTTCATTTCTGATGGGAGCTGAAGCCTGAAATGACGTCAGAGTGGCAAACCCAACACTTGGCACCTAGACACAGGCATTTTTATGGCCATCAGATTAAGGAAGCTGATGCTAAGGTGACTCAGATGGTCCACACCAGTGAAGGAGACAGAGGTCCCCACACCACATCGTGCTGTTCTTTTCCTGTGCTTTGGCAGCTCCATTACCTACGTGCTAAGAGATTGTTTCATTCTGTATTCCACCCACTACCTCCTCTCAGGTGAGTTTATCTGGCCCATGCCAGTTCCTTGAAGTTCGATCTGCTACCAAAATTGTTCACGTCTCTTGGTAGAAGTCTTACCACCTGGGTGAGTGTTGAGCCATCGTTTGGATATTCTCTCTGCGTATTCTAGTATATTGGTACAGACGACTTTGAGAATTGGGACCCCAGGAAGTTTGGCCCTACAGAACCTGTACCTAAACTGCCTGGTGGTTATATCTAGGTTCTGTGGCCACATCATCTTCCTTCATTCCTCTCCCTACCTCAGTGAGCAGGTTTCTGTGCTCAAGCACTCACATCCACATCTGCTTGTCTCACCTAAGTCCGTCATGTACTTTTGGTCCATGAGCCCAGCATGGTATCATTCAGGAAGGCACTGTCCTGAAATACTGAATTACATCTTAGTTTATATCGCACTCTGAGCGCTCTTATCTCATACATATTTTAGGTGTATCACAACTAACTGAAACATAGGTTGGTTCTCAATCCAATGGAGTAAAGTAGATAGATAAAAACAGCATAAACAAACCAAAAAAAAAAAACCTGTTTTGTCAAGAAGTATAACAATAAATTAATAGAAATGGTATTCCTTTAAAAAAGAAAAAGAAATGATACTCCTGATATACTGTGTCTAGCAAATGATCTAGCTAATCAGATACCTGATTTCCTGGAGGATTTACTCTTGGAGCCATTATCCCTAAATGATATCTTTCCTTTAGCTGGCTTGCTTTCTAAAATGGAATGGTGACCAATACAGCCTTTTGGGTCTCAATTTGAGGCTAGAGTCTCCTAGCACTTTTCTTCAGGTGTTTGGCAGATTTTCAGAGATTAACAACTTTCAGGGATAATAATCATTATTTTTCAGGCCTCCAGACGGCTGAATCAGTCCTGTGTACTTCAATGTCCATCTCAGGGGCCTAAAATGCCAACTTAAAAATGATCTAATAGACCATTTCTCTCACACGTTTGTATAGTGTGCTATTGCTTTTTGAAATACATACATATGGCTTTACACCATGCGTTTTTGGGTATTGAATAATTGTATGGCATCCAGAATAGGTCTTGAGACAATGGAAAATGTATCTACCAGCTAATATAATATTTGAGCAATTCTACTGTGCCAGTAAACACAGCACTCATGGCAAAATAATTCATTCAGATATAAAACTGTCTTCATATATTTTGTCCCCACCCTCAAATTCCAAGAAGACAGCCTCTTTTTGTTTCCTTGTCTAAGGGCAAGTTTGTGATACTGAGCAGAAAGGAGAAATTGCTATTAATATGCCAGAGAATAGAGGGAAGGTGCTATAAGACAAGAAATGGACCAGAATTCTAGGGGCCCCCACATCTATTAGAAGCTTACAACTGAGTTGAATAGTTCCCTCTAACAAAGCAGAACTATCTAATTTAAATTGTCAGGTTGTGACATCAATATCCATATTGCAGCAAGAGATTTTTGTTTTCACTTTTTAGGTACAGTATATGAGGTAAATGTATGATAGAAAACCTTATATTAATATTGAAACAATCACATCTCAAAAAGAGTTACGTCCTTTACAGGTTTACATCAACATTCACACAAACAATTCTATTTCCTGTGGAATATCTTGCTATTTGCAGATGTTGAAAAATGTGTCTGTTGGCTCCTTGTAAACACTAAGCATTAAATAAATGTTAAATTCAATATATTATTAACATGATAGGAATTACACATATGTATCTGAAAGAAAAAAATTATATCTGTGTATATTCTTCAGACAAGATAAAACCAATTTTTTAAAGAATAGTATCTTCTAAACCATTTTTATTCTACATAAACTTCATTAATAGAGTTCTTTTTAGATTTAAATTACTTTCTAACTTCATTACGCATCTTGCATACACTTTCAGAAATCTGCTAATTCAAAAGATGCACTCAAGCATTGCTTTATGTCTCAAGGATCAGGAAATCTTATAAGAAACAGTAAGTGGCTTTGTCAGGTACTGAATGAGGAAGAAATCTCTGCAGTAAGGAATAAACTATGTTCAATTTTAAAACGTAAGAGAACATTTTCTTAACTTGCAACAGGATTTAAAATTCCAATCACAAGAATGAAGGTCTTTAAAATTAAGATGTCTTTTTTAGAAGACAACCAATATCCTGGAAGGCAGTAATACTGGTAGCAGCCAATCTTTTAATCCAACAGAAATCCAAACCAAAACAAACAGGACAAAAAGAATCCCCTACTTCTTTTCGGGTGAGCTCCATACAAAGGCCTTAACACTCTCTTTCAGCCTCAGCATTATTGATATTTTGGGTTGGATAATTCTTTGTTGCTGTGGTCTGTCCTGCTCATTGTAAGGTGTTTAGCAGCATGTCTGGGCCCCACTCACTAGGTGCCAGTAGCACCACTCCCTACCCACCCTACCCCCACATACATTGTGACAGTCAATAGTCAAAAGTCTCCTGGAAGGCAACATGCCCCCGCCTCCTCCTGAGAACCACAGCTTTAACCTCATTCCCTTCCAGATGGCTTTTCAGTGGCATTTCTTTCATACAGCCATTTACCGAGCAAGAATAATTTGACTTTTAATGTTTTTAAAAATAAAAAGGTGCAAAGGCTGAACAATGTCTTTATATCGGTATGTATAATTAAGCAACATGTCAAATCCAGTGTCATGAATGTTATTTGGGTTTCTTCCCATCTAGACAGAGTGCAATTTTGTGATTAAAGCGATGTCTGTGCTTTCAGGTCAGGCAACCCAAATTCAAATTTCATTTTTAACATTTAGAAGCTATGTAATTGTGAATTTATGTTACTTAAATTCCTGACACTTCTAATCATCATATTAAAAAGGCAGATAATATCTCTACTTCATATTACTACAGGAATTAAATGGGACAATATCTCTAAAGGGTGTGTCATATATCAGATAATCAACCAATTATCTTATTCCTATAACCATAAAAGTATACAAATATTATCCATTACGTGCATTATGTGTATTTTCAACATAGCATATTATGCTTCTAGTTTTTCAATCATTAAACTAGGACTATATCATTTAGACTATCTTCTACCTAAAAAGTAAAATTTATTTCAGTTTGTCTTTATGACAGAACAGGGAAATTGCGTAAACATAACTTTATCTCTTATTTTATCTTTCATCTGTAAGAATATGGCCTTATTTTTTAAATATAATGATAAAAGGGGAAAACACACTTCTTGTTTGTTTTGAGATGGAGTCTCATTTTGTCACCCAGGCTGGAGTGCAATGGCGTGATCTTGGCTCACTGCAACCTCTGCCTCCTGGGTTCAAACGATTCTCCTGCCTCAGCCACTCCTGTAGCTGGTGAGGGCCACCAGACCCAGCTCATTTTTGTATTTTTTTTGTAGAGACAAGGTTTCACCATATTGGCCAGGCTGGTCTCAAACTCCTGACCTCATGATCCGCCCACCTTTGTCTCCCAAAGTGCTGGCATTACAGGCGTGAACCACCATGCTCGGCCTATTCATTTTTTTTTATTGACAAAACGTTTTTAACTGTACTAAAGAAATAATTGGACTACTATCTGTTACAAAACCATCCTGAAACCCATTCCTCCTAAGCAGTTGTGAAACCAATGAAATGTATATTATTGATATTAACTACATAGAATGTATAATTTTATTACTCAGTATTATGCCCTAATAGGAGTCACATAGCCACACTTTATTTTGTATACACTTTGTTTGAAGTTAAATCTGTTGAGGCATTCCTCACATGAGACATTCAAATAATGCATGATCTCTGTCCTCAAGGATCTTACATATGTTACATATTAAGTCATGTGGAAAATCATGCTTTGCAATTCTTAATTTGCATTATAATCATAAAAGCCTAATAAGAATGATACATATTGTCAGAAAATAATCAAAGTAGAAACAATAGAGACCATTTAGTCATCTTTTTCAGGATGCATAATCTTCTCACTTTGCCAAAATATTGCATCTCTTCTTTTACTAGCCTTACATACCTAAATATGCTCCAGAATCTCCTTGGTCTTATCTTCCCAAATAACTCATTGACCTTATAAATCATTCATCACCTCCAAGTGATTAACCTAAGAAAAATAATGGGAGTATAGTCCATCTCTTAGCCAGATGGGGATACTGCTAAATAATATCCAAGATATCAGGTTTCAGCTTAGATGTTGGCTCTGCAGAAAACTCTTCCCAGCCATTGCCAATCAGACTAGTTAGTTCCTTCTACAGTTTTCACTCTACAGTTTTCCTGCATACACTTTCCACATAGAAAATATAGTATCTTGATGATTTAATAAATTAGTAATGGCCAATTTCTGGGTCAGCATTCCCAGGTTTAGGATTACGAATTCCTCATTTGTTTTGAAGTTTAGCCAGGCTGCTGACCTCATCTATTATAGCACAACTTTCCACAATTCTGGTTTAAGGAGCTACACTTGCCAATTACACATAGCTAACAAATAACTAAGAAATCAGGTCCCTTGCGAATAAACCTAAACTCCAGCAAATAGCAAAATGACAGGCTAGTCTTTTATGGACTAGGTCTATCTAATTTGGAAACATCTCTTTCATGCTATCTAAAGATGAAATTTATACTTATTTCAGCTTGCCTCTAAGTTAAAAATTACTTACATTTCAGAAGAAAAACAAAAGCTAATTCTACTGAAAATTCCTGTGTCTTCCTTGATCTTGAAGGCTTCTATCATTTTAAGTATGACAAATATCAGCAGCAAAACAAAATGTGCTTTCTTATTTAGGTGTCTTGTCGAGTACTCATCTATGTTCTTAATTTTCAGTTCAACAAGCATTTTGAAGTCTAAATATGAGAAAGAACCCTAGGTGTTGGAAGTGAAGAGTCTGATGAAGAAAACAAACATATAACAGATAATTTTAATAATATAAGCCCAGTGTAAAGAAAAAAGGTATCTATAGCCCAATCTGGAGTTTAGTAGATAATTGCTGGGGAAGATGAACATGGAGTAAGCCTTAAAAGATGAGTAAAATTTTTCAGAAAACAATAAGAAAGATTTTCAGAAATAACATGGTCAAAGCTGTTGAGCAGCATAGTGTTTATAGCTAAAAACATGTGTAACTAAAAATTAGGAAAGCCTAAGTGTGAGGAGTGAGAATCTCAGAATAGAGGGGTTGGCAGAGTCATTCCTGGACCTGATCATTAAAACATCAGAATATTGGGATTGCCACGTGTGTATCCTGGAGATATCTGAGAGGTAATGTTTTCAAGTAGGCCATGAGATGGTAAGATAGATTTCAACAAGGGAACGAATGAAATGGCTATTCTTTAATAATTCCATTGAGTTGATAATGTTAGATTGTCCTGTATAATATTTTGGAAACTATCACATTGCATGCAATACAATGAAAATCTTGTAGTTATAATAGTTCACCTCAGTTCTTGCAATCAAACAGAGCAGCAAGTAGATGCTGCAATTACTTATTCATGTGAAAACTATTATTCACTTCATTAGATCAATGCTTTCCTTGTTCTAAAATTTTCCTACAGTTTTGCTTTCTATTCTTTGCTTCTTGTTTACAGAGGAATAATTTGCCTAATTTTCCTAGATTAATAAGAAATTACAACAAAGTGATCTCTGGGCCCAGGGATATACACATATATACTATCACATGCATGCATGGATACAAAGATTGAAACTTTATATTTGATTCTTCAACTATTAGCCTAGCTGTTACAACAGTACTTTTAACAGTACTCAGGGGAATAAGAAAGCTTGATGTTTAATGCAAACCAGCTTACAGAGAAACATGATCACTTCCTATTATATTGTAAAGCAATAATGTAAAGAAGAGTCCTCAGGGAGATATTTAATGTTTATTGATAGAGTTGATCTCATAGGAGGTTATATACTTACAAAGGTAAGCGGAATACAATATTAGAAAAATTCTAAGCCTGGTATTTTCATCAAAACTATGCAGAATATGAAATACACGTTTGAGTATAACTTAAGTACATATCATATTAAAATTAGGCTGCAAAAAGCAAAATCTACATTCTGCTTAAATCATTCTACACATAAACACTTTTGAAAGCTTATATATATAGGCTTTTATAACAATTGTACCAACATTTAGCTAATAATAAATACATGTACATAATGTACAAAATTTTAAGTGACAGCAGCAAGCCTTATGCAGATTCAGAATGCATCACAGGATTTTATGCGGGACTTGGGGTCAACTGTGACCTCCATAGGTCTTTTTCACAAGCATATGCTTGAAACAAGGAAAATATCCAATATTTGTGAAATTAGATTAAATTAATTGAATATGTCAGTCTGAATATTATCCAAAGAGGTTAAAAAGTTCAAAATCATCTAGCCAAGAAGTTTAGTTTACTCTCTTGTGACTCAGTTTTTTCATGGAACTGTTGGGTTGACAGGAACATCATATAGGTCCACAGTTTTTCAACTATGCTAGTCATTGGAGACTACTTTTGAAGAAGAATCTCTAAATTCCTCAACACACCTTTACAACTGTGTTATTATTTTTTTAATGTCTGAATTTTATAGAGAAATAAAATTTTAAAAGTTCACTTACATGAACTTTTGCATAAACTGATTATCTGTAACTGCATAGGAGTCAAATTCCTCTTGACCTGGAATACAAGTGTATTTTTAAATAAAAATTTAAAAAGTTCATAGTTACACGGATTGTAAGTGGAGAGAAGTCTAGAACTCTAGCTATATATAACAAAAAGTGAATCTCAAACTTTCACACAATAAAGATCTTGATCATAATTTTATATGTTATGAAATGATTATTAGATAATAGAAAAATGAGCCAATTCCTTTAGTGAAGTGTGTAGGAAGGTATTAGACTTTGATCTAGGTCTGTTTGATGTTAGAAATTAAGCCCTTGACTGCCTCCACTATGTAAAAAAGTTGATGTATACTGCTTTGGTGACATTAGAAAGCTTTGGATCACCACACCTGAAAAACTGAAGGACAGAGCAATGAAAGACATGAGACATTTAACTATGTGAGTAGAAACCAGCTCTAGGGGTTCCTGCCCAATTAAAGGTGAAATTCTAACAAAGTACTGATCTGCAATCTTCTTTACTCTCCTTACCTCATTCTTAGCCTTAACAAAGAACAAAGAAAAGCACCTAACATGGGAATTCCCGTAGATTTTTTATTTCTCAGTCTCCTTAGGAACAAATGCAAAGACACAATTTCTAAGGAGTAAGAAACAACTAAGAAATAGTTACTAGGTCATTTTTACATCAAATATTAACTTTAAAATACTTCAGAATTAGGATAAGAAATATGGGAGGTTTCAAGGAGATATAAGATAAGGCTCCGATACTCAAATAATCATTTTTCCTATATGAGGAAATGAATCATAAGTTCATGAAACAACTAGAGACCAAATCTCTAATTCTCCAAAACAGTGTTACAGGTCACAATGCATTAGGAGAGATGAAAAGTATTGTAAATATTCTCAAGAGGAGAAGATACTTGTACCTAAAAGATGCATTGTTACTGGGTGTTACATGGCAGACTTACATCATTTTTGTTTTGTTTGGTTTTACAATGGACTGAGGTCATCTATAGCTCTGTCCAGACACCACAGTGAAGTGTGAGAAAGACAAAAACCCAGCTGCATATGTCAAATACCTTGCTTGCCAGTTAAAATCAGTCCCTTAAAAGCACATAAACATTGATTTCTGTATTTCAGTTCCTTCCTTTTAGACAAGAAAAATCTGAAGAAAATGGATGATGCTAACAACAATCTTTAGTCTTTCTGGCTTTCCTCTTGGTGTGTTCCATGAGATTCCCTGGGTGGTGTGGTAGAAATCAGGCTGCAGGTGCTCCCATCTTAACTGATGTAGTGGTCTCCCTTATATAGCTTTGCAAGTCCCTATTCTTTAGGTTGGTTATAGACTAAGGGAAATAATACAATCAATTTTCCTGTCATAAATGTTGCTAGGACCATGGATTTCATATGAAAATTTGTTTAACATATGTTAATCAGGTATACCAAACTATACCTATTTCTAAATCTTGGTGAAATAAGTATGTTGTTTCCGCTGCTGTCTATTTATAGGATTACTCCAAAAATGTCTTTGAACATGTTAATAACAACAACTAACATTTGTTGAAGGTTATGTACTAGGTGCTCTTTCATTTGCTTTCCATATATCACTTTATTTAATGAGTATAACAATCCTATGAGTTAGAGATTAGGCATCTTGCTCAATACGGCTAGAAAGTAGTAGATCCTGGATGTGAAACTAGGTAGTGTGGCTCCAGTTACACTATTAGGTTTACCTCAATTATCTTGGAAGCATGATTACAACAATAAACTGATTATCTGTAACTGCATAGCAGTCAAACTCCTCTTGACCTGGAATGCAAGTGTACATTTCTACTCTCATGTTTCACCACGGTTGCCTTTCCCATAGACATATATACCAAATCAAACTTGGATTTGAAGATTTTTGAGTAGGGGGTTCAATAGTTTTAAGTAAGCTTTAAAAATGCCCAGAGGAAATCATGCAGCTAAGATATGTACAACATTTATAACATTTAAGCAGATGAGAATTAGGGACTATAAGACTTTAAAATTCATACTGGCAGGAAGCCTCAAGCAGTGATGATAAAAGAAAACAAAATGATGCAAATTTAAGTGGATTAAATAGAGAGAAAAATCAGTGGGGGAGAAAATCTTTAATCAAGCCAAAGTGCTGAAGACAATAGAGGTTGATGATTTGGAAATGGTTAATAGTTTTATATCTACTGAGATCAGCCCTATTCAGGTGATGTTTTTCAGTTCTATCTAGTTCTTGATAACTTACTCTGGTAAGCCAAGAATATGTAGACTTGTAGACTTGTAGGACTGAAATGAACTCTACATGTGGAAAGAATTTTATATAAATAGGCTAAACAAATGAGAGCTAGAAAGAAATTTAGATATCATCTTACCCCATCAAGACAAAAAAGTGAAACCAAAAGAGGTTAATTGAGCCTACTTGAGGTCACTCTGAAGTTGATTAATGTGAGCTTGAGTAAAATAGTTATGCAGTGGCAGAGTCTAGAAATACAAAAATCTAACATCTAGTGTCCCACAAAAGAAAGAGGCAGAAAAAAAGGTTTTTAATATTTCTTTTACATCCTTTTAAAAATCAACAGGAAGGAGATTATAAAAGATAGGAAATAATAACAATCACTAACATACTTTTACAGAAAATTGTTCCTTATATATTTTCTAAACCTCTGATGATCTCTGCTTGTTCTCATTAGATTTAGAGATAAAACCAAGCACAGAGATGTGTTATCAATTTCTCACACTCTAGGTGAGACATAAACAATAAAATATGGGCAATTAGAATTTTAAGTTTTTAAATGCCACTTCAACCCCTAACAAAAAACACTGAAATAACTTTTCAGGCTTTGATTGACAGTAAACTGAATGCACTTGGTGCTGTGTATGATAGGAAAATAAAATAGAAAGCAATTATTTTTCTCTTTAGGAAATCTATAACTTATTTGAGGTGAAAGGGCATATGGCATACTAACATAAAGAAGATTAAACTATGTAAAAAGCAAAAAAAAAATGAAACTTAAGACAAGCAAAGTACATAAGTGTTGGCAAAACTAAAGGCAAAGATATGAACAGTGTTAGGTGAAGGGAAATAAGACACCCTGAGTGAGTTTTCAGGTGAGATTGTTGACTGAAGAAAAAAGTCCCAGGTGAGAATAAGTGAAGATCTGCATGTGATATGGGAAAAAAAGAGCCAGAGGATGAATGTACAAAAGGTTTCTCAGACCAGGGAGAAAAGGTGGACTTCATTTTCTGCAAGATCTGCAAATGTACCCCAGAACTCAAAGTACAATAATTAAAAAAAAAAAAAAAGATGGACTTCAATGCACATGACAAAAAGGACCACTGAAGGTAAACACAATGTATACCTTATTTATGGAAGGTAGCAACCTGACAACAAATACATTACTGAAATGAGGCAAAGTGTAGAAGACTACGGAGCTGGGGGTAAAAAAAATAATGCTTTGACAGGGTGCTGCTAAGTAAAAAAGAAGGTAACTGGCTTGCAGTCAATAACTCAGGATTTGATGATGATATTTTATTCCACACATTCAGCCAATGTGTACAAAAATATATGTATTATTTTCAGGTTCTCTGCAGTCTTTGATGGAAAATCAATGTTTAGAGACTCTATCTGCATGAACCTCAGTTTTCTTATTATGCAACAAAGGTTGTTCTACTAAGAATTCCTATTTTTCTCAAATCTCATCTCTTTTAAACATTCACATTTAAAATTTAAAAATTAAAAATTTATATAAACATATAAATATGCATATACACTAGAATCTATAATTAAAGGAAGATTCTTGCCATCATAACTTACTCTTTCCAGTTATTAAGTGTTTTATGTGCCTGCTTTAATGATTTTCCTAATTTACAGCCATAGGTTACTTCTTTGGTCTGGTGGCATATAGCTTCTTTGGTTTACAGGGCATAAAGCTTCCTTAGATCTTACAATGCTTTACTTAGGCCTCACTTAAAATCAATTTAATGCTTATTTCACATTCAATTTTTAGCCTTTTTACTTTGAGTTTTGGTCACGTGGACTATGTAAATAATCATAGTAATGTGCTATACTAATTTCCAAATCAAAAATTTATTTAAAATGTAAAAGGTTATTAAGTTGCTATGACAGATTTAAAGAGGTGTGTAATTGGAAGAACTTATATATAGCTTCCTATGTGCCCAGCATAGTGTTCTGTTATCTCATTTAGTTCATCAAATACCTCCATGGGATTGATACTGCATTTTAAAATATTTTATAGGTAAATGCACTGAACAATTATAAAAGTTCAGCATGTAATAATACGTGCAGGCAATATGCTGAGCACTTTATGAGTGTCCTATGACTTAATCTTCATTAAAACCTGACATAGGCTGTATCTTTATCTTGGTTTCACTGAAGTGAAGAAAAGTAATTTGTTTAGTTAATAAGTGGCAGTTCCTGGCTCAGAGAAGTTAAGTGTCTTTCTGAACATACAACAAAGCTTATGTTTTAAAAGATGACTGCTGACTTAAAGCCTTGCTCTTAACCACTACACCTATTATCATATAATCTGACTTATGCCTCTAGATGAACAATTTTCTTACTACCCGAACATGGTGAAGCTTCATTACTAATTTAGATAAGAGGTGTTATAAGTTCCTATGACCATTATCCTATTATACTAAAATGACTGCAGTCAGAAAGTTTATACCCCACCACAAACCCTATGTCAACTTTTGCAGTTAGAATTTAATATTCTTTTGCAGTTTTCATTCATATTAGAGACAGTCTGACTTCTTTCTCTGTTATCTATCCAAAACGACTTCAGCTAAAGAATCTAAAATAGGTTATGTTTAGAAGAAGTGAAGGCAAAAGTAACATTTTCATAAATGCCTCAAAACAAGATTACTAAATCTCTCTTCTAAAACGTTACATCCTTTTAACTTATCCATTCAACAAATATTCTGCAAGTGTTTACAAAGCATATATTAAATGCTAGTTAGTATTGAATATGAAAGATATAAACATGATTGCTGAACTTAAGAAAATCAGTCTTAAGGTTTGGAGAAAGACAAGGGTGCTAGTGTATACACATGTAACTATTCATAATAGAGTATGTACATGTACTATAGCAAACTGGCTAAGAAAGATGACTCTGGAAGTGAATCCTCAGATTTGAATGATCCGTCTGCCACTTTACTAAGACTAGGCAACTTATATAAACTGTGTATTGCAGAATCCTCATCCATAAAATGAGAATAAGAGTATTTACCTCACCAGATGATATTGAGAATTAGCCAAGATGACACCAGTGCCCGACAGTCAGTAACTAGATAATATGTTTTGTTTATTTTCACGGAATGTGTTAAATGTATATGAATAAAATCCAGACAAATGAACAATCTATTCTTTCTAAGGGAGAGAGGCAGGCAGTTAGGGTCAGGGAACTCTTTGCAGAGTTTGCCTGCAACAGCCTTGTGTTCTGATTTGGCTGTATGGGGAAGGAATGAGAAATGTATTGTACAAAGAGAAGGTCACATAAAACACAGGCATAGTAAAGCGGAAATGTATGCTCTACTGGTGAAGTATTGGTGTTTCAATATGGCAGATCATAAGGTTCTAGGTTAAAATGGTGGCAGGGTTTAAAAAAATCACAGCAGTAGTAAGGGACAGATTATAGAAACACTGGACAAACCAACAAAAAGAAGAGAACAATATCTGCCAGCAGGAATTCTCAGACATCAACTTAGTGAGCAGCTGCTAAACAACTTTAGAAGAAAGACCATGACTCTCAGGCCCAATCACGGTTCTCACACTAATGTGCCCGGTAGAACTGTGACTTGTTCAATTAAATGCTCAATAAATGCCCGCTTAATAGAATTATCCAGCAAAACAAGAAAACCACCACACCATCTAACTTGTTACGGCAGCTGTTGCTGAATATACTCTGAAAGCAAGAGTATCTCTCCCCTCAGGTTCTCAATGGTGATTGACTTTATCTTAGAGCCAGTGAAAATTATTATATATTAGTTAACTTCAACCATGTTGGCCATGTTTTACACAACATTTCTGGAGGAAATAGAGGATATTATTTAAAAGGATAAAATATTTGCAAAAAGGAACTGTAGGTAATATCTACAACAATACTTCCCACTATTATACTAAGATAAAGTCATGTGAAAATAGTTTTCTATGCCAATGTGTAAAATAGACAAATAATGTATTCAGGCACTTATATACGAACTTGTAAACTTAAGTGCATAATATATGAGAGTGCAGAATTTATTTTAGCACATAAATCCTACTAGATGCTTTTGTAAAACAAACCAATGTTGATAAATAACGTACCGTATGCAAATCAACTCAACATTTTGTATAATCAATCAATATATCAAATATGGCTTTCTTTCTATGGACTCTGCTTAAATCATTAAATCCAATGAGTATTTTCCGAATTTATGTTTTGACCAGGTTCCACTACTTGCCACAAAAATCAACAGTACTAGAGATTACTGTATTGAGCAGGTAAGCGCTGAACAATTCTCATAGGGACAATGAAAAACTTTTCAGCAAGTAAGCTGGCAAGTGATTAACGAGTGACTGATAGAGATACCTCTAAGAAAAATGTCAATTTTTAATTTTTCCACATGGAGCTCCTTGCCAATGTTTTATTTTATTTTTGAGACATGGTGTCACTCTATTAATTGGGCTGGAGTGCAGTGACATGATTGAGCCCAAACTCCCAGGCTGAAGTGATCCTTTTGCCTCAACCTCCCAAGTAGCTGGTACTACAGGCATACACCACCACATCTGGCTAATTTTATTATTATTATTTTGTAGAGATGGGGTTTTGCTATGTTACTCAGGCTGGTCTCAAACTCCTGGCCTCAAATGAGCCAATGTTTTAAATTACTATTTTTGTAGCAAGGACATTTGAAAACTGCAAACATTTTTGTGCCATACAGATCTTTGGAAACTTTATGTTACTCACCCACTTTATTATAACTACTGTTAAGGTTGTGTGACTCTAATGCATACTGCTTATTGTGAAAGAAATCCCAAAATCAAAAATAAGAATGCAATGTTGTATAAACACTCTCTAATAGTTGTAGTAAATTCTTAAGCTACAGTTTTGAATTCCACTGTGATGCAACAATTGAGTATATTCCGCTGTAATAAAATTTTCAGAGTGTTAACTGGCATTGTCAACTTTGTATGTTATCAGAGTATAGCTAATATATTTTCCCCCAAAGGAAGTATGCCAACTATCCATGTCTACCACTGCTAATAAGGCATGCTAATATAAGACATTCAAGGCAAATTCAATATACAAGATGTTTATGTGGTACTCTTTCCCTACTACTACATAAGAAATTGAATTTTATCTTTTTTTAATAGACTATTTTTTAAAGCAGGTTTAGATTAACAGCAAAACTGAACTAAAGGAGAGTCACCAATAGCCACTGATACACCCTCTGCACACATGTATCTACCATTATATGGTCATACACCCTCTGCACACATGTATCTACCATGTTACGGTCAACCAAGCTATAATCATTAATTAGTTTCTGGAAGTTTGTCAATTCTTTTAGATTTTCTACACAGATAATTATGTCATCTGGGAAGTTTTATTTCTTCCCTTCCTATTTATATACATTTTTTTCCATTTTCTTGTCTTATTGAGTAAGTTAGGACTTCCAGTACTGTGTTGAAAAGAGATGGTGAGAGAAGACATCCTTGCCTTTTTCCTGATATTAGTGAAAAAGCTTCTAGTTTCTCAACATTAAGTATGATGTTAGCTGCAGGATTTTTGTAAATGTTCCTTACCGAGTTGAAGAAGTTCCCCTCTATTCCTACTTTGCTGAGAGTTTTGTTATGAATGTATGTTAGATTTTGTCAAATGCTTTTCATGTATCTATTCATATGATCAAATGATATTTCTTCATTAATCTGTTGATATAAAGGTTTACATTAATTGATTTTTACATGTTGAACCAGCATTGCATAACAGATAAATCCTATTAGGTTATACCCTATATATTTTTTAATCTATTGTTGGATTCAATTTGCTAATATTTTGTTGAGGATTTTTGTATCTATGTTCATGAGAGATATTAGTCTATGGTTTCTTTGCCCATATATCTTTGTCTGGTTTTAGTTTTAGGATAATGCTGTTCTCAAAGAATGAGTTGTGAAGTATTCTCTCTGCTTCTACCTTCTCGAAGACATTGTAGAGATTTAGTATAATTTCTTTCTTAAATGTTTGGTAGAAATGACCAGTGAACCCATCTGGGCCTGGTGCTTTCTGTTTTGAAAGGTTATTAATTATTGATTAATATAAGAGTATTTTGGCTTGTCTATTTCTTCTTGTGTGAGTTTTGTCAGATTGCATCTTTCATGGAATTGGTTCATTTCATCCAAATTATCAAATATGTGAATATAGAGTTGTTCATTGTATTTATTACCCTTTTAATGTCCATGAGATCTGTAGTGATGTCCAACAATTGTATTTTAACTAGACTTCTTAAATTTACTTTGAGTTTAAACTGTGTGACACACTTGGTAATAGTTATTGTCTACAAACCCCAAACAAGAAAAATGCCTACAATACCCACATGAGGCAAAACAAAAAGAGGAAACAAATATCAATACCAAAAGGGATACTGCTTATAGTACAATTTTACATTATTGGGCTTTCACAAGCAACTTACAATGATACCTGATATCACTTGTTTCTCAAAAAAATCAGGCAGTCAGTCCATGAATATAGATTCAGAAAAGGTCATCTGAATGTATACTGAAATATATATAGTTTATCAAATGACTCCAAAGTTTAGTAATCAGTCATATTTCAAACGCAGAAGTTCAATCATCCTCATAATCATTTCATTATAAAAGGTTCATATGAGTTGGGAGCTAGAGAGGGTTAAGGCAACACTTGGAGCAGATGTGAAGATTCCTATGATAATGAATTATTGAAAATATGATGAGCCTTTGGAGAATGAAAAATTTCTTTAAATCTGAAGTAGTGATTTGATTAACATAACACTAGTGACCTATAATAATGCAATTCTTCTTTTATATGAAAACTGAGGGATCTGAAAGTTATTTTACCTTTAAAAAGCAAGGATACTGATACTGTTTAGTATGAATGCACACTACCTAGTAGGGAAAATATTATGCCTTTTGTTTTGTACTTACATCTAAGAAAAAAATTAATTAGAAGATACAGGAGGGAGATGAGACTTCTAAAATTACTGTTTTCTTCCATTTAAGTAAATATAGATTTGCTAAGCCATCATGATCTCATTTGCAACTATAATTTATTAACCATTGATGCCAGACACATTGTAGAGCTCTTCACATATAAGATCTCTGGGAGGACAGGTATACTTGCTTATTCACTTAAGTATCAGAAGTATCTAAAATAATGTCAGGTACATAATTGTCCCTCGATGGGTATTTTTGCATGAACAAATATTTATTGTATTTAGTCCTCTTAAAACCACATAAAGTATTACTATCCCCAGTGTACACATGAAGAAATGAGGGCCAACAAAAGTGTTCCACGTACCAAGACCACCAAGACAGGCATCTCCAGATTTGGGATTTGAGCCTACGTCTAACTTTGACAAATACAAAAGGCCACCACCTGCCTATCCTCAAACTTGTCCTCCCCTCAACCTAGTTTTGCAATAGAAAGATACACAGATACTCTGCAAGTACATATATTGTATATCATTTGTTACAGTGATCTTGACTGGTCATTTAATGTATTTTTTAATGCCAAATTCAGGGTTATTTCATCTTTTTAGCATAAATTACAGTTTTCAACATTCTTTCAGAAATAAACCACTGAAAAATTTATGGTGTTCAACTCAGTAGTTGCATTAAAAAAATCTCTATTGCCACATAAATGTGAATTCCAACTGATGAGCATAAAATAATTTCCTGAAATGTAATCAAAATCTATTTAAAAAAGACAAAACCTTTTCCCGAGTTTGCTTTCACATCATTAAGGATGACACTATGTCACTTTCTCCCTACAAAATACACTATTTACAGCATTTGTTATTCACTTATAAAATGCATGCAGAAATTGACTTCTAAGATCCTGGTATGAGTCTCTTTTTAACAAATTTTAAGCTCTTTGAGTAAATATCATTACAGCATTTACCTGCTGTGCACTACTTTTCAGCAGAAAATGCTCTTCGGGTTTCTCAGCAAGATTAGCAAATTTTTAAGCATAGAGATCTTTTTTTTCTTTTCTTTTTCTATGAGAGTGGGAAAAATCTTCATAAATTCTGCTATGTTCTCTTCAAATAAGCTTTTATCTTGACCCAAAAAGATTCTTGAGTGATTAAAGCACAATTATCTTGTCTTCAGTTGTGGACATGCCAATTCATATGCATTTGATCTCTGAGATTTGTTTTCTACAAGTAGATGGAGAGTATTTCTCTTTTCTTCTAGACTTTCCTGGATGAAGTGAGGTAGCATATGGGAAAGCACTTTGGAAAGTATCGGGTTCTACAGAAATATAAGATTAGTACTACACACAAAAATTTTACATTCCTGTGTTGATTAACAATAGAGATACATTCCAAGAACTGCATGATTATGTGATTTCATTCTCGTATGAACATAATAATGTACTTACACAAACCTAGATGGTATAACCTACTACACATCTAGGCCATGTTCTGTAGCCTGTTGCTCCTAAGCTACAAACCTGTACAGCAATTGTCACACAATGGTAAGCCATATCTAAACACAGAAAAAGTACAATAAAAATACAGTATTATAATCTTATGGCACCACGATTACATCTGCAGTCCCTCACTGACTGAAAAGTTGTTATGTGGTAGAGGGCAATACATGAGAATAAGCAGTCCTGGCCTGAGATACAAGAGATATAATGTCCTAAACATTGAGAATTCATCTCCCTAATCCATTCCAATCTGTTCCTTATGTTCCCTCTCTTGTATGGGGAAATGCTCACCAAGTTATTCAAGTTAGAAATCTGGGATACTCTAAAATTACTACCTCCTTCACCCTGGATGTAACTATGCTACCTGGCTAGCAAGTCTCTACCTTCCGTTATTGCTTCACTGGTTCCTGTTGTGCTTAAGATCAAGATCAAAATCCTTGTTATATGTTGTGAGTCATTTTTAATCTGTCTCCTCTTTAGTTTCCTGCTTTTCACCCTAGGATCTATCCATGCTGGCATTCGCAATTCCATGAAAACATCATGCTCTCTACAACCATAGTGTCTTTAAAAAATGCCAGTACACAAATGAAAATTGCAGGGACCTAAGTATTGTTGCAGTCCCTCTTAGAGTGAAGGAATATTAGCACATGAGAGAAAGCATTTTTGTCATTTTTGCATATATTTTAACTGTACAGACCAAGCCCAATTGCTATAGATAATTGAGAACTGGCTCTAACCTGAATTTCACATAGAACAGGAAGGAGTCAAAGACTTTGAAAACATTAATAGATTGATTTGAAATTTATGCAAAGGTGAATCAACTAAAGTTTTTATAAAGAAGTATTAAAGTATATACTGATGAAAGAGCCATTGCTAAATATAAATTTTATATTATAAAATTTAGGGAAATTTATAACATAGAGTAAAAACAGTCATTATTATCCTGCAACAAAAGAAAAACAATTGCCATATAATACTTACTGATACTATTTTTATGTTTAAAAAAGTAATGATGACAATAATAAAAATGACAAAGACCAGCTAACATTAACTATTGTGTATCAGGCACTCCATTAGATGTTGTGCATGGATTTTGTTTTATTCTCGAAATAGCCCTATAAATTAATTCTGTAAATACCCCATTTTATGATGAGTATACTAGTCTTCAGTGATGTTAATTCCAAAGTTTCACAGCTAGTAATAAAAAATCTGAATTTTACATAAATTATAATTTAAAATGATTCAAAAGTATAAATATTTTGTACACAGAAATACACTTCCTTTTGGGTATAAAGTATAAAAAGGCATATGTTCTAGTGTGAGTTTACGAGAAATTAAAATAAAAAGGAGTCTATTTTTTCCAAATTTTTTTAATATTTAAAAGACCTTTCTTTGAGATATAATAGTTGTTACATATGAAAGGCATAATGATCACCTATTAAAATAATACATGCTTAATATTAATCCTAGGTAATATCATATCCCTAAATACCTAATATACTTCTTATTAATATGAACTGTATAAATTATATTTGGTGTGTTTGAGTTTCTCTGTGTGTAAATTTCCCAATTCCCAATGCAAATGGATTGATTTCTATTTTGTAAAATTCTATTTGGATACAAATGTCATAGTAAATCTAATAAAAAGGATGGCTTGTAGGAAGAATTTATTTGACATTTAGTTTCTAAAAAATTGTGACAATGGTTCTTTAAACTCAGAAGAATTCTACTAAATAACATTTTTTATATTGGCCATTTGTCATAAACATTTGAAGCAGACATATAAATTATTTTTTCTAGATTTTCTTTTAAAATTTAAATCCACATTTCTATTTCTCAGTGAATGAATAATAAATGAAGTTCATAGGGAAAACAAAACAATCAAAACGCCATGGATTCATCAATTTAAATAGTATTCAAGTACATATTAGGAACCAATACTCACATCTTTTGCATAAATTTCTCACATGCCTGTCTACGTATGAATCACTTCAGAATTAAAACTCTATAAATATTAAGCTTCATATGAAGCTTACATTAAGAGCTTATAACATTAAGTAAATAGATAAAAAAGAACCTAGTAAATAGCTCATATGATAATAACACTTTGATTTTCATAGATATTTAGCATAGGAATACAGTGGAAAGACTACTAACATCACATCCAGATCCAGCCAATAATTTAGAGTCCAAAATTCAGCTCAGGTCTCCCCTTCCTTCCTGATGCCAATTACCATGCAATGGTTTCCATCATGCCACCCTTGCGTCAAGTGTCTAGGCTTGGGTTATTTGCCTGCTTCTTTCAGTTTCTAATACACCTTTCCCATCTTGTTATTCATTATCTGTACTGGCTGTATTTCTCTCTCTCCCTAAAGAGCAGGGATGGATTGAATTTACCCTGTATTCTACTGCATAGCTGCAATCTTAATAAAGCTCATCAAGACACTAAAGAGGACAGACTTTTATTTTAATGATCATATATTTATCATGTAACTGTATGTGATCCAACTCACAAGCTCAACACTTTTGGCCTCTTTTTCCTCATCTTGTAGTAGGCAGGTTTTAACTGGATTGTCTAAAGTACCTTCTGGCACCAACCAGTCTCTGGTGTCGAAGTGCAAACTGCCCTTGAAATGTCAGAATTTTGATTCTCAGTATTTTCAGTAAGCATCATAGTATATTTTAATATTTACTCGATTTCATGACTATGCTAGAAAATTCAACTAAACTGTATATGCTTTACTGAAAGTAATAAGCAAGTGGTTTTCTCCTCTTAACATTCTTTTGCAAAATGTATCTGGTAAAGAAAACAGCATTTATGAGTAATTACCAAGCGCCATACATAAGAACTATATTTAGACACTCTAAAGATAACATCATTCAATTCTAGTAAAGAGGAGAAACAGAATATGTTATGTAAAAATGAATGCAAATTTTATGTAAAACCTAAGTGAATGAAATATAAAAATTCTGATAAACTAGTAATATAATCTTATTTTAAAATGTCTTGATTTCAACAATCATACACAAATAAAATTGATCTCATTACTATACAGAAACATGTTTTATATTTTCTGCAGTTTGATAAACATTAATAGATTGATTTGAAATGTATGCATATGAATAACTAAAATTAGGATTAACTAAAATAAGAACTAAAATTCCTCAGTCATCAAGAATTCCTGTGGCAGACAAAAATCTTTAAAGGTTCCAAGTAAAAACTGCATACAGGGAAGTCAGTATGTAATACAAACCTTTTCATATCAGACTAAAGGGCTTTTTTTTAAGACTAGGAACTTTATTTTCATGTTATCTATACCTTCATATACCAATGAATAAATAAATGTTTGAAACTAACTGCCCTGAAATCAATTTTTATTACTATGGTGGAATTTATACATATGCAGGTGAGTTAGTTTATCGTTAATAATTTAGCCTTTAAGGACTCCTGATTTCTCTGAAGTTTCTGGTAATATGACATGGTATTAGATAAGATGTCAGAAATTTGTAACACCAAGATGTTTGTTTCAAAAATAATTTTTTCACTTATAGAAATACAGGACAGAAAGAAGAGGTTATAAAAGGCCTTCTATGAAGACCTTGGAGAAGGGAACGTTTTTGCTAGTAGTCGTGTGTGTTTGATGGACCATAAAGTTAAAGTGCTAATTATCCTCAGTTTATTTTCTTCCTTTTCCATTTTATTTTCATTGCAAAATGTAGTTGGTACAATGTTTTTTGGTCTAATATAAACTCAAGGGATTATAACAGACAACATTAGCAACAGTCTATATGTACATTCTATATAAAATGAAGAACTGATAAAATATCTGACACACAAGGAAGAGTTAGTAAAATGAAAGTGTAACATTTGTGACATTCAAATCTTTAAAAATATCTCTGACAATCAAAATTATTTAAGTAGGAAAATGACGAAAACTGTAACTTAAGTATATTGAGACTGATAACTCCAAAAGAAATTGCAAGAGACTAACCCAATTCTAACATTCTAGCTTCTAGGAACAAGACAGCCTTTCATCTAAGATCTTGAATAACTGAGCAAATACCTCTGGCAAATTGTACTATATCTTCACCTTACAGAAGTAGAATCTCAAGGAGAGATGGGAAAATATATCAGCCTAGGTAAACTCAGATAAGATGCCCAGTGTAGGAAATCACCCTGGAAGCCTGATTCACAGGGCTGCTGAGCTAGATCTCTTGTCCCGGCTTTATTATCAGTCTCCCATGGGCGTTAATCTATATTTCACACATCCTTAATCCCTTGACGCCCAAGTTTCCTTTCTCCTCTAGGTCTACAATCTAGTTCCTCCCACCCACCATTTCTCTCTGAGGAGAAAGTATTTTCCTTTTTTTTTTTTCATCCAAATATTCACCCACCTCCCGCTTTTTCTTCCTTTCTACCCACTGCCTTTAATTTCACCTTTCTTTTCTCAGTGACACGAGAAAGGCAGGTTTCCTGTGTTTCAGGAGACTGTCACTGTAAGGTATATTATGGTTTTGCTAATACTCCCTAGTGCTACAGACTTAGCAAAATACATGGCATGCCCAGAACAAGAAGTTTTAAACTGACTCAGCCTGTTACCTGTTTACGTGCCAACTTAGCAGAAAGGGGAAAAAAAGGAGGATAGTTACAAGTCAGTAAAGCATATCTTGCTTCAGCTAAATGGAGTACTAGGATACTATTAATTTCTTCAAGTGATGACCTTATTATCAAAGGGTAAAAATACTTCTAAAGTTATAATGTATCCTTGTTTCTCTCTCATACTCACACAAACACACAGATACACAGGAGAAAGAAATGAAACCATGATTTATATTTTCATATAGAGGACAGAATAGATCTAAAAATATCTTTTTTTTTAGTGATTTCAACCCCACATTAAATAATCTTTCACCAATTCTAGTACATTGTATCTAAATTTACTAATTTGAAATTTGACCTTTTTTTTTTTTTTTAAAGAGAATATTGCTCTTTTGCCTAGCTGGAATGTAGTGGTGTGATCTTTGCTCACTACAACCTCTGCCTCCCAGGTTCGAGTGATTCTCATGCCTCAGCCTCCCAAGTAGCTGGGATTACAGACATGCATCACCACGCCTGGCTAATTTTTGTATTTTTAGTAGAGACATGATTTCACCATGTTGGCCAGGCTGGTCTCAAACTCCTGACCTCAAGTGATCCACCCGCCTCGCCCTCCCAAAGTGCTGGAATTACAGGTGTGAGCCACTGTGCCTGGCTGTATTCTTTGCCCCCACTGATAATGACTAGCAAAGACATATACAGGTAATAAGGAAATAACAAATTGTAAGAGGGAGAAGAAAAATAATATGGCATCTTCATTAATTTAGGAAATGGTGAAGTAATTACATTAGAAATAAAAGATTTAAATCTATAACCTATTATTTAAAAATAATATCTCCATTTTACTTGCTTTATCATTGCAACACACACACACACACACACAGACAGACACAAATGATGTAGCCATTTGTTCACTTAATGTGTCTTAGGTAACATAAAAACCTATTTTCAAAACTGGTGAAAATATTTAGTATTATGGGAATAATAATATAAATGAGAAGTTCTTTAAGATTACAAAATGTGGAGATAAAGAGTTCTTCAATTTGCTATTTGATGCAGATAATTGTCAGGTTTAATTAAGTCCATAGACTGTGGTATTAGATTGTCTGCATTCAAATTCTGCCCTGACATTTATTTGCTGTGTGACTTTGGTCATATTACTTAACCTCTCTATATCCAGTTTCCTTATCTGTAAAATGGGCTCCATGATAGCATGCATCTCAAAGGGTTATAAGAGTCAATGGGTTAATAGTTGTAAAATGTTAACAGCAGGGCCTAGTACATAGCTGACATTTTAATAAGTACTTGTTGTTTTAAAAACAGATTTAACTTGCACTACTGCACAGTAAATCGTTAAGGGATTATTTTCAGCTAGGCCAAATCTCGATGAAAAGCAACAACTGCAAAATCTAAAAATACAAAGAATAGTCCATGCAGAAACATTACATTACAAATGGAAATGTAATGTTTCTATAGAAAAATTTTATTAATTCACATCTTCAAAATCTGTCCTTAGACCCATTTTAGAAGGTTCCATGCTACAAACCTGACAATAAATTAACTATATTTTATTCCCACAATACATATCCTAAATGAAAATGAAATTATGAGGACTGAGGCAAAAATATAATTCATTGTCATGTGGAGTAGAATGCAAAATAAAAGAAAAACCAGCCTCAATGCTAAGATATTTTGCATAATTCCCTAAGTTTTTAGTATTTCATATACATATAAATGAATTAAAAATTTAAAAATTTGGGCCAGGCACTGTGGTTCATGCCTGTAATCCTAGCACTTTCGGAGGCCAAGGTGGTAGGATCTCTTGACCCCCAGGAGTTTTAGACCAGCTTGGGCAACAAAGTGAAACCGGTGATGTTAGTAGTCTTCCCTCTGTATTCCTATGCTAAACATCAATGAAAATCAAAGTGTTATTATCATATGAGCAGTTTACTAGGTCCTTTTTTATCTAGTTACTTAATGTTATAAGTTCTTAAGGTAAACTTAATTCTGAAGTCATTCAAATGTAGACAGGCATCTGAGAAAGTTATACAGAAGATATGAAAATTGGTTCCTAATATGTACTTGAATACTATTTAAATTGATTAATCCATAGTCTCTTGTCTCCATAAAAAATCAGAAAAATAGCTGGGTGTGGTGGTGTGCATCTGTGGTCCCACAAGGGAGGCTGAGGATGGAGGATTCCTTGAGCCCAGAAGGTCAAGTCTGCAGTAAGCCGTATTTGCAGATTCTGTCTCCAGAAAAAAAGAAAAAAAAATTTTTTAATTTGGCATATGAAATTCAGCACATTGCCAGTGAGAAAAACTAAACTTTTAAATTGTACTTTACTTGGCTGCTGCACTGATAAAATTTTTTAAACCCAGGAATAAGTAATTTTAAAAGTCCACAGAGAGGATCAAGTAGATGTCTCCAGGACTGTGCATGAAACCTTACTTTCTTCCAGTGAAATTGCTCATTGTGAGCTAATTCACATTTCTATCAAGTCTCTCATATGGGTTCAGAGGTAACAGCAGCTTATACTGAGCAAATCATTAGAAGAGTGAGAAAATGGATGTAAAAACACTGACAAAAATAAAATACATGTATGAAAGTTAGAATAATCATGGAAAAGATTTAAAGATTTTAAAAGCCACTGGGTATGTGTGGGAGTGGTTCACGTACATGCTTACATACAAATTGTCCTAATGTGTTCCAGCAATACAGGAGGCTCCTGACTGTGCTACAGCTCAAAATAGCAACTGATGCTCAGAACAATGTCCTTGGATTATCAAGAAAAAGTTCAAGATATCTCAAGTATATTTCATTTAACATGGCAGATGATAACTACTGTTATTTCGAACTTACAAAGTGCTTTATGCAGTAAGGTAATTAAGGTACTTTGTATTCATTTAATAAATAATTACAAAGTGCCTATTCAGCACCTCCTTCATTAAATATATATTATAGATTATAAACTGAGATAGTGTTTATAACTGCCCATTTACAATGGAGAAAATCAGGCATGAGGAATTGTAAAACCTATGTGAGCTCACAGAACTGGCAGACAGGAGAGGCTCAGTGTGATTCCAGACCTCTGCACTATAGATGTGGGCTCTTAAATTTTACAGGGATTTTCAAATAGTAAGCCTAAATGCAGAAAGCTCACTTTTCTTGACTGCAAACTCATGTGAACAATCTCATATACAAGAACAAGTCCACCTTGGTAAGGTACTAATGCATTTAAGAAATTTTTGTAAAGGAGGATAACTCTGCTATTTCTAGACTATAAACATCAACTGGAATCAATGATCTGTTTTTCACCCTCACATGTTCCATCTGATGCAGAGGGCAAGACAGGCTAGGTTACTTTCCTTTATCAGCTCTTGACTTTCTCTTGTCTTTTGTTTAGTAAACTCCTCATAAACAGCCTAGCAAAACAAACACCTTCAATCCAGTAACTATCTGTGACACCAGAAAAAGCTTTGAAACAAACACAAATGAAGAGGGCCCTTGGGGAATGTCAATCACCTCAACTCCCTCTTGCATTTCTCTCAAGCCAATCTTCTTATCACCCTCCCTAATTGCAAGACTATTTCCAGCTCTGACAGTGGGCATCCCGCCTCAACTTTTTAAATATTCATTCTCCTGGGAATCTTTCTTGCGGTTGCTGCTGAATCCTCATTCTCTTCTCATCTTATCAGTTGTAAATTCTTTCAGAATAAACTATTTCTAACCAAAACTATGAGCACTACATTCAAGAAATATGTTTTCCTTTCTAATTTTTGCATAGTCAATGCTGAAAGTTAGAGGAACCATCCACCTGCAACTTCATTAGGCAGCTAAAATGTTAATCTCACAGAGAGCCTGCCTGTATGATATACAATAAATAGATTGTCCCTCTTTCCACTTTTATCTTTTGCATATATGAATGAATATAGAATACACAAGTGTGTGCATGTATTCCATATGCCAAGAGTAGCAGTTTTAAAGTGCCATACATGCTGGGGGCAGTGGCTCATGCCTGTAATCCCAGCACCTTGAGAGGCCAAAGTGGGCAGATCACTTGATGTCAGGAGTTTAAGACCAGACAGATCAACATGGTGAAACTTCATCTCTACTAAAAATACAAAAATCAGCCGGGCATGGTGGTAGGTGCCTATAATCCCAGCTACTTGGGAGGCTGAGGTAGGAGAGTCGCTTGAACCTGGGAGGCGGAGGTTGCAGTCAGCCAAGATCATGCCACTGCACTCCAGCCTGAGCAACGAGCAAGATTCAATCTCAAAATAAATAAATAAAAAGTGCCATACTTCCTAAAGTTTTATAGAAACAATACATGATATATCGTTGAGCCTTAGAATTCACAGTAGGATGTCTTGGGTGATTGTAGATCTTGAAATGCATTTAAAAATAATGACAACAAAGTTAATAATGCCTACTTCAATAATAGATTTCTGAAGATAATACAATTAATTTAATTCTAGTTAGTGTCAATTAAGATATCATGCTTATATGCACAGACTTGAAAAACAGTATTAATAAATGTTACCAAATAACAAGCAGTTGTCTTTTTATAGCATATATAGTTGCATGAAAATCTACCCAACCTTCCTATAGCTAGTCTTTCAGGGGCACATAACTCCTGTTGGACTATTTTTAATTTATGTTTTAATTAATTATGTTCTGCTAAGAGATGTTTTCCAATAGGTGTATAGCCTTAACAACAATAACAGAAGTTTTTCTCTGATACCACTACACTATTAATACTGATAGTTAACACATGCCTCAATTTAACCCAAGATTTTTTTTTTAATGTTGGGTAGGGGGTTCAATTTTACTTTATTTTTATACTTTAAGTTCTGGGGTACATGTGCAGATTGTGCAGGTTTGTTACGTAGGTATACATATGCCATGGTGGTGATCTGCTGCATCTATCACCCCATTATCTACATTAGGTATATCTCCTATTGCTATCCCTCCCCAATGCCCCACACCCTGCTATTCCTCCCCTAACCCCCCACCCCCCAGGCCCTGGTGTGTGATGTTCCCTTCTCTGTGTCCATGTGTTCTCATTGTTCAACATCCACTTATGAGAACATGTGGTGTTTGGTTTCCTGTTCTTGTGTCAGTTTGCTGAGAATGATGGTTTCCAGTTCTGTCTATGTGCCTGCTAAGGATATGAACTCATCCTTTTTTATGGCTGCATAGTATTCCATGGTGTATATGTGCCACATTTTCTATCACTGATGGGCATTTGGGTTGGTTCCAAGTCTTTGCTATTGTGAACAGTGCTGCAATAAACATACATGTACATGTGTCTTTATAACAGAATGATTTATAATCCTTTGGGTATATGCCCAGTAATGGGATTGCTGGGTCAAATGGCATTTCTATTTCTAGGTCCTTGAGGAATCGCCACACTGTCTTCCACAATGGTTGAATTAATTTACACTCCCAACAACAATGTAAAAGTGTTCCTATTTCTCCACATCCTCCTCAGCATCTGTTGTCTCCTGATTTTTTAATGATCTCCATTCTAACTGGTGTGAGGTGCTATCTCAATGTGGATTTGATTTGCATTTCTCTAATGACTAGTGATGATCATCTTTCTTTCATATGTTTGTTGGCTACATAAATGTCTTTTGAAAAGTGTGCATATCCTTTGCCCACTTTTTGATGGGGTTTTTTTTTTTTTCCTGTAAATTTGTTTCAGTTCTCTGTAGATTCTGGATGTTAGCCCTCTGTCAGATGGGTAGATTGCAAAAATTTTTGCCCATTCTATTGGTTGCCGGTTCACTCCATTGATAGTTTTTTTCACTGTGCAGAAGCTCTTAAGTTTAATTAGATCCCATTTGTCTTTTGTTGCTATTGCTTTTGGTGTTTTAGTCATGAAGTTTTTGCCCACTCCTATGTCCTGAATGGTATTGCCTAGGTTTTATTCTAGAGTTTTTATGGTGTTAGGCCTCATGTTTAAATCTTTAATCCATCTAATTTTTGTATAAGGTGTAAGGAAGGGATCCAGTTTCAGTTTTCTGCATATGGCTAGCCAGTTTTCCCAACATTTATTAAATATGGAATCCTCTTCCCATTGTTTGTTTTTGTCAGTTGGTCAAAGATCAGATGGTTGTAGTTGTGGGGTGCTTTTTCTGAGGTCTCTCTTCTGTTCCATTGGTCTGTATCTCTGTTTTGGTACCAGAACCATGCTGTTTTGATTACAGTAGCCTGGTAATATAGTTTGAAGTCAGGTAGTGTGACACCTCCAGCTTGTTTTGTTTTTTCTTTTTTTTTTTTTTGCTTAGGATTGCCTTGGCTATGTGGGCTCTTTTTTGGTTCCATATGAAGTTTAAGGTGGTTCTCCCAATTCTGTGAAGCAAGTCATTGGTAGCTTGATGGGGATAGCATTGAATCTATAATAAATATCTATCACAAGACTAACTGCAGTGCTGTGGTAAACCCTGCCAAACTAGTAAGTATGTTCATCCTTCACTATTCAACAAATATTAATGTACGTATGTTATATGTCAAGCACAATGCTAGGCTCGTGAATAAAAATGTGAAGACTAAATAGGTTTTGTTCTCAAAGATCTCAGATTTTGTGGGGAATGGAGGGAAACGATAAAGTAACATACAGTATGTAAAGTGCTATGATAAGAAATATAAATATATATATTTATATATATATTTATATAGCATGCATTCATAGAAAATGGCAAAATAAAACAGAAACACCAGGTCTATGGACTTCCAAGAGGATGTAACTCTGAAAGCTGAACAAGGAATAAGATTTTGGTGGAAAAAAAGAATAAAGAGCAAGAATATCTTGGGACAAAAGACTAGCACATACAAAGGCAATTGAGTTAAGGTATTAAAAGTGTGTCAGTATGGGTGGAACCAGAGAAGCACTTACCATGGAGCTAATAAAGGTCACCATCTGGACCTCTCACTTGCACAGCCCTGCCTGGGAGGACCCCTAGCAACGGTGCAAAGGTGTATATGTACACCGAAAGGAGGTAACCTAGCAGGCCTGAAAGTGCTGTCCTTGAAAAAGCCTGATTGCCAGGTTGGCCTCTGGTGGTTATCTGAGAACGTAGATTTCTTATCACCAATGCCAAAATGATAAGACTGGCTCACTGTGCCTGTTTTTACAAACAAAATAATATATGCTGAACACCTGCTCACCTCCTAGAGTTTGAAATTTTGGAACATGCTAGGCAGAAGGGGTCAGGTGGCCAGCTCCAAATAAAAAACCTGAACACAGAGTCACTAATGAGCTTTCCTGGTGAGCAGCATTTTATCCCTGTCACAATCTTAAGGAATTAGGTACATCCTGTGTGACTCCACTGGGAGATGATTCTTGAAAGTTTGTGCCCAGTTTCCTCTGGTCTTTGCCCCACGAACGTGTTACCTTTTCTGATTTTGCCTTGCATAATTTCACCGTAATAAATCATGGCCATGAAACTGTGAGTACAACTAAACGCTGAATCCTATGTCTTCCTAACCATATCCTCAAACCTGGAGTTCTTGAAGACCCCAAATACAATGTTTCATAAAATCTTCAAAAGAAAAATGGTTTTAGATTACTTTTTAAAAATAAAAACCCCAAATTGTTTAGCTCTTCAGCCTCATAGAATCTGAATCCTCCCCTGCCTGGTGGGGGTCGGGGGAGCATGAAGGACCATGGTGCCAGTGGGTTATTTAATCATATGTTACCAGACGTTATGTTAGGGAGTTAAAGAGCAGGATAGCCATCACAAAGATTAAAACATACAGTAGAAAATTATAAATATTTTATCACTACTTGGCCTTTTGGTGAAGACCAAGTGAAAATTTAAATTTTTAAAAAATATATATATTTACAAATTTCGGTCATAAGTTAGAAATTAAGGAGCTGTTGTTATTTAAAATGTTAGGCTGCCTCCCATAGGAAAATAATAGTTGAGAGATGTGAGGGCAGAGTAACATGAGGCCTTTCGGGTCCTCTCTAGGTCATGACCAAATTTGTGTTCAAATTTTGCTTCATAGAGTTTCAGAGCTCCTATGGCCATGAGGTTCAGAGGGACTTGTCTTTTTAGTCAACATTATGTTAGGAACCTGAAAATAACTTAGAAGGGTAGAAAGTGCTGTAGGTAATATTAATGGCTGTAACTTGAAAATATCTATTGTGGAAAGGTTAAAGCCTTACACATTCTCAATCATGGCTCTCAGCTGGGGAGGGAAATCTATGGCTCTTTGTACAGCACTCACCTACAGTCACTCCAAGAAATGTAGTCATAGCTCAGCAAATTGTTCCTAGCACTAATTAGGTACATTAATAAATTATACAATATTTTAGATATTTACATATGCTTTATTAAAAGTTATAAGACATTTATGAATCACTTTAAATATAGTTGAGCAAATATTTACTGAGCTTTGGCCATGTTTTCTTTAAGGTTACAACTCTGCCCTGGGCATCTGCTGTGTCCAATGACTGGTCAAGATAGAGGCAGAAAAGCCCAGCTCTCTTGCTTCAATTTGGAGAACATAAAATGTCATCCAAGCTTCAGAGTTCCTTGTGTAATTGGCTGCAATGTTCATCAGTGAACATTTGTAGAAAGTTCATCTTTGTTCTGCTTCTTTTTCACAACCCTTTTTCCCTCACACAGGTTTCCAACAGAACTAGATCATCTACCTGCAAGCAAATCTCCATTTCAGAGTCAATTTCCTGAGGAAAATGTCCAAACACAGTCCGTAAAAATGGTCCAAAAACGAGACATAGTCTCAGTCCTTTGAGGAACCTTCAATTGAGCTGGAGATCAAGATAAATCAAGGACATACGTTCCATGAAAGCATGGATCAATGAAAAAAATGAATAGATAACAAAATGCAATGTATATTATTGTGAGTTAACAACAGGGGTACACAGGTCAAAGAAGAAATAAAACTTTGGTGAATAAAATGATATTTCATATAGAAGGCGGATTTTGAAATCTTTCTTGGAAATCTAGGAACTTGCAGCATTTTTACAGAGTGAGTCTGCCATTCAGGCAGGAGCTTATGAATATAAATGTTGTAGAGAACAAACTGAGTGGCCTAGAGGTCTGGCATAAGGGGCAGATGGAAGAAAGAAATGGTTTGTGTCACTTGAAAGAAAAATAACGACCTAACGTGGAGGCTTGAGAACAATAGGGGAAAATGAAATTTATTTTTTAATGTTATTTTTAAAGCCAATTTCAACTTTTATTTTAGATACATGGGGTACACATGCAGGTTACAAGGGTATATTGTGTGATGCTGAGGTTTGACATATAAATCATCCCATTATGCAGGTAGTGAGAATAGTATCCAATAGTTAGTTTTTCAGTCTTTCCCTAATTCCCACTCTGTCCACTCTAGTAGTCCCCATCTTTATGTCCATGAGTACCTACTGTCTAGCTCCCATTTATAAGGGAGAAGATGCCATATTTTGTTTTCTGTTCCTATGTTAACTTGTTTGGGATAATGGCTTCCAGCTACATCCATATTGCTGAAAAGAACATAATTTTATTCTTTTTTAACGGATGCATAGTTTTTTATGGTATATATTTGTCACATTTTCTTTACCTAACCCACTCTTGATGGGTACCTAGGTTGATTCCATGTTTTTGCTATTGTAAATAGTGCTGCAATGAACACATGAGTGCATGTGTCTTTTTGGTAAAACAATTTATTTTCTTTTGGATGTATATCCAATAATGGTATTGCTGGATGGA
Organism: Cacajao melanocephalus; assembly: GCA_963573385.1. NCBI lineage: Eukaryota > Metazoa > Chordata > Mammalia > Primates > Pitheciidae > Cacajao > Cacajao melanocephalus. The sequence continues at coordinate 60,257 of CAUYLG010014266.1, read as the reverse complement.
ATAGTAATTTGTGTTGAGAAGTCTCCAAACTGCTTTCAACGTGGCTGAACTAATTTATATTCCTACCAACAAAGTATACATGTTTTCTTTCCTCTGCAGCATAACCAACATCTGTTGTTTTTTGACTTTTTAATAATAACCATTCTGACTGGTGTGAGATGGTATCTCATTGTGGTTTTGATCTGTATTTCTCTAATAATTAGTGATGTTGAGCATTTGTTAATATATTTGTTGGCTGCTAGTGTGCCTTTTTTGAGAAACGTCTGTCCCTGTGTTTTGCCCATTTTTAAGGGAGCTATTTCATTTTGACTTGTTAAATTGCTTAAGTTCCTTATAGATTCTGGATATTAGGCTTTTGTTGGATGCATAGTTTGTGAATATTTTCTCCCATTCTGTAGGCTGTCCGTTTACTCTGTTGATAATTTCTTATGCTGTGAAGAAGCTCTTTAGTTTAATTAGGTCCCACTTGTCAATTTTTGTTTTTGTTGCAATTGCTTTTGAGGACTTAGTAATAAATTATTTCCCAAGTCTGATGTCTAGAATGATGTTTTCTAGGTTTTCTTGTAGGATTCTTATAGTTTGAGGTCTTACATTTAAATCATTAATCCAATTTGAATTAATTTTTGTATATGGTGAAAGGCATGGGTCTTGTTTCATTCTTTTGCATATGGCTAGCCAGTTTTCCCAGCACCACTTATTAAAATTTATTGAATAGGAAGTCCTTTCCCTATGGCTTATTTTTGCAGCCTTTCTCAAAGATCAGAGGCCTGTAGGTTTATGGCTTTATTATTGGGTTGTCTCTTCTGTTCCGTTGCTGCTTTTTTTCAGCTAGGCCACTAGTAAACTTTTCTTCTATTAATCTTGTACACATTTTAGGAAATGAATAAACTTGTCTTTGTCCAGAGCATGACTTCCAGCCTATCACCTGTATTCTGGCTGAGCTCAGCCTCTAACCATGAGGCACAGGCAGTATGTGTAATTCTTTATACAATGCATTCACTTCCGACATGTTTTATGTGCCACTACCTTTCTGTTTTTATACCAGTGCCATGCAATTTGGTTACTGTCATTTTATAGTATAGTTTGAGGTGGGGTCAGGTGATGTCTCTGACTTGGTCCTTTTTGCTTAGGATTGCTTTGAGTATGCAGGCTTCTTTTTGGTTCCATATAAATTTTAGAATAGTTTTTCTAATTATGTGAAAGATGATGGTGGTAGTTTGACAGAAATAGCATGAAACTTCTAATGGACAACAGGAGTCATTAAAAATGTTTGAGATTAATGTGTGATAGACAGAATAAACTGGAGAAATGGACAAACCTGGAAATCAAACCCCAGAAATATGGCTCCAGAGCATTGTCCAAGTCTAATCCACTCCAAGACCACTCTCAGGACACAAAGCCATGAGCTAAATGTTAAGGGTTTTTGAAACTTCCAATGCCAGTTTAGAATGAGGTGAGGGAGGAATACTCAATTCACACTGGATTGGCAATATTTCTATCCAAGTATAACCAGATGTAGAATGAAGAACGTATCCAGGAATACAAAGCAGATATAAAAGCAAGTTCAAGAAGATTAAGGTAGGTTGGAAGTCAGTGCATTATATAAAGAATTATACACACAGCCTGTGCCTCTTGGTCAGAGGTCAAGCACAGCCAGAATAGAGGTGATAGGCTGAAAGTCATGCTCTGGAAAAAACCAGATTGATTAGTTTTCAAAAATGTATATAAGATAAATAGAACAAAAGCTCACAGGTGTCTAGCTGAAGAAAAGCAGTGAGTATTGTGGCTGCTATAGATGAGAAGATACAAACAAGATGTAGGCTTTTAACTGCAAAAGAAAGACATGTGCTGACAGTGATGTGGCCAAAGGTACAATGTGTGTAGACCAATTAGTTAGGTTAAAATAAGTCAGTCATAGCTCTCTTGCCTCCTAAACCAGAGCTCAGTGACAATTTCTACCAGAGAATTGACAACCTTCAGTGTAAGTACAAAATGTCATAAATGACAAGCACAATCATAACTGGTCACAGCTTACCCTGGCATAGAAACTGAGGTCGGCCTTTATAAGAGACCATCTGGAATTTGGCATAAGTTCCAGAAGGGGAAGGATGCCTCCAGGCTGGCTGCTGAGCTCGAGTAGCCATCAGAGATGCCCTTGGTTGAGGCAGGTGGCACCTGCTAGCAGGACTCAGAGAGTAAAATTAGCCGCATCACTTCTATGTACGGCGGTCATTCATTCATCTACACTTGAGCCATATCTCCACAGGAAAGCTGGGACTGAGCAAGCCACAAATCCAATCTGAAACTTGTTGCAGGTCACCTGTCTAATTAGACACCAGGAGCTGCTTCTGTGCTCCAGCCTGTCTTCCCTCTGTGCTCCTCTAGACTACACAATTGAAAATTCACACCCAATTATAAAAACAGAATGGGGCTGCCTTTCTGAATGACTTGACTCCAGGTTTATTTTGCATACTCTTGATTGGAGTAATGACTGTAGCCAGACTAACTGGCCACCTGCCCCAAGTGGATGAACCTCCTGACTAAGGGAGCCAATAGCCCAGCCTCTCACTGAGAATTCTCCTGAAATCAGGGATTTTTAACTGACAACTCTAATGAAGATACGCTCACATGCAGAACTCTTGCTAGGTGACTACTCCATAGAATTGAGTTGACTGTGAACAATTTCTAAGAGAAAATGTTAAAAACGAGGTAATAAAGTTTAATAGAACCTGAGTGATAAAGATGAAATGCCATAAGCAGTAAAATACAGACACATGATATGCTGAACAACTGTTCACAGAATGGTTACTCAGAATTCCTGGAATGAACAGATAACCAAGGAGGTTTCCAAATGTAGTGATCCCTGTATGTAACAGACTTTAAAATGAAACAAAAAAGTGTGATCTTTGTTTGACAGGAGCTAAAATAGTTTTAAGAGTACCTGCAAGAGCAAAACATGACCAATCAGCTAAGGATTCTACTCTAAGATATTCTAAGGCCGATTCAAATAGATGACCTGGGTTCGAGAGTCCACCACCCACTCCTCATCTCTTAGAAGTCCCCTTCTTGAGAAAGGACTTCTTTTCTTTTTGCTGGATTTCCAGGCATGTTGCCCTTCGAAACATAAATGGTGTGGTTATGGTGGTCAGTGGTTCCCTTCCCTTGTTTTTATAATGAAATTATCCTTCAAAATAAATTCAGAAGCCCAGAGAACAGAACATTTTTCTTATGCTGAAAAAGATTCTTCAACACTGCCCATGTCCACCAACTACTTGCTCTGCTAGCCACAGCTAGGCTTTCCCACAGCTTCTCAAAATACAGGCAAAGATGGAACATACATGTGCCTGGAGTACATTAATAAAACGTACAAGACAACCAGCACAATATCATGAAAAGAAGAAAAGCCAAGTTCATCAAAAAATCTTATACAGGCATGATGACCCATGCCTGTAGCCCCAGCTACTCAGGAGGCTGAGTTGGAAGGCTCACTAGAGGCCAGGAATTGGAGGCTACAGTGAGCCATAATTGTGCCACTACATTTCAGCCTGGATGAGAGAGTAAGACCCTGTCTCAAAAAAAAAAAAAAAAAAAAAAGAAAGAAAGAAAGTCATATAATCATTGACTGAAATAGAATTGCCTAGATTATTTTATGTCTTTCATTGAAATGTAAAACGTTACATGTGATCTCGGTCTCAAGACACCAACAAATAGGAACAAACATGTATTGAATTGAATAATGACTGCATATATTATACATTACATTATCTTCTATAACTCAAGAGCTGCCATAACAAACTTCTCTTACCTTCTCATTCATTTGTTTCTAGTATTTGGTGATCCCTGCATGTAACAGGCTTTAAAATGAAACAAAGAAGTATGATATTTGTTTGATCATTATTAATAGTGTGGTTAAGAGGTTGGGTAGTGGAACCAGACTGCTTAGGTTTTTATCCTAGATTTTCCATTTACTAACTACATAAACTTAAGTCATTAAAACTCTACATACCTCAGTTCTTCCATAGATAAACAGAATAGTACCAATTTCATAAAGTTGTAGTATGGATGACATGAGTTAGTAGATGTGAAGCCTTCAGAACAGTGCTGGGTATATACCACTATCATTCTCTCTTTATATTCCCATTTCCCCTACTAGATGCTGCTTTGTTCCTCATTGCTACCTCTAACACTTACATGCCTGCCACAAAATAGGTGTCCAATACATATTTACTAAATGGATGGATTTAATTTATTCCACACATTAGCCCTTTAAGGTCATCATTCTTGGAGTATAACTGGGGAATTTATATATTCAAGACAAAACATATCTAGTCAGTAGCGGAATGAAGATTTGAAACCAGGAGCAGTATATTATCAGACTGATACTTTCCCACTGTACCACACAGAGAAACTGAATACAACGTAAGGCTTTGCTATTCACAAAACAATGACTTGAGAGCTTCACTGTGGGAAATGCTCAACAAATACATTTCAGTACAAAGTGTTTTTATGTACTGTTTCATTTGAGAGATTCTTATTGTAATGTGGTAATTAGATATCTGGTCCTCAGACTTCTATTTCTGGCATTTGTTCTGCTGCCATATGAGTACATCCAAGTGAGGTGCAATGAAAATCAGGGTTTCTCATAATGGAATGTGGTTAAAAAAAAAAAAAGGAAATGTTGTGGAGTGAAAAGGGCAGGAAAAAAAGAAATAAATATAGACAGACGTAGGAGAATTATCTCCACAAAATGATGAGATATCTTGCTTCCCACACCAGTGTTTTTCTTAGAGAGGGTTGAGTACGAGAGAGATATGTGATTCAAAAATAATGTTATCCATTCTGGGTCTGTTCTAGGAAGAGTGCCCAGCTGTCACACTAATATCCCACCTGTTCTGTAGGCCAGCTTCAGACTCCAGAGAGAAGAACTTGGAAGAGCCTAAAAGGAACTGAGTAGCAGACAAGAAAACAGGTTTAAAATCTAGGAAGAAACCTACCATGTGATGCTCTTGTAAAATTCCCATTACAAGATGCCTCTGTCACATTTCACACATCAGCCAAAGAGAGGATATTCTCCTCTGGCCTAGGAAAGCTGCCTTAGATTGAGAAATAAAAATGTATTATATTTAAGATAGTCTCAAGCTGGGAGTTTGAGTATTTGCTGCTTTTAACACACACATACACACACACACAAATGCAGCAAATGGAAATATACTTTCAAGTTGCACCAACATGAGATGGTATCCTTAAAATATGCTCTGCACTAAAAGGACTATATGCATTCCTGCTTATTAAAGTGGATACAGGAGCAAAAGGAAGCCTATTCTAAATAACAAGCTTTTTACATATAAACACATATGGCTAAATTATGTTATAATTTTATTTTCACAATTAAGCCCTGCCTTTTCTAGTTCTCACATTTATTATGGTCTCAGGACCTATTTATTGCTGAGAGATCATTAGCATGCTATTTATAAAGACTAAATTCTAATTCTAATGTGCATAGGCATATATGAGCTATGAATCAAGATCCATAACTCTTTTATAATAACTCTATAGTGCCTGCTGGAAGTGCACTCTAGGTAAGTATACTTTACTGCTCTGCAGAAGCAATTAATTAGCTAAAGCTGTGCATATTCCTGCCAGTACAGTCAGAAGCCACAACCAGACAAGAAGGAGAGACATAGCACATGGCAGAGGAGAACAAAATCGGTGCAATGTTTGATAACATGGCTCAGGAAACAGAAATATGAATGCAATTATCAGTAGGCTCAAAATATATCTATAATTTGGAAACAACATTCTAATAAAGTGAGAGGGACAGGCTAAGAAGTTAACCCTTAAGCATAGTTCTCAACCTGGGTCTCTCTGGGTCTCTCCTAGACATATTATATATAGCCAGGTCTTTCCTGAGACCTCGAGATGGTGGTCAAAAAGTTGTGATTGTGCTGAGGTGCTAATGATACAAAGTTAAGCCATCTCTAGCTTGACTTATGTTGTTCTCCACTTCCTTCACTTTAATCTTCCCATCTAGACACTCATGCACTTGAGAAAATATATGTATATAACTGTATATTATGCATATACAGCTGTGTGCATGTATATTATGCATATACATATTTATCAGGTTAATAGAGACAACAGAAGCAGTTTTAATTATGTACTTGATATTTAAAATATTATGTGAGAATTTAAAATGAAGAAATATGCAACTGTGTATAAATAACACCCCAGTGAACTAGAGAAATGCATTGAACAGCACATGCAATGGAAGAGATAGGTTGTCTTACGCATTTGTGCTCCTGTAAAAAATACCTGAGACAGGATAATTTATAAACAACAGAAATATATTTGTTACACTTCTGGAGACTGGGAAGTTCAAGATCAAGGCACCAGTTTTTGGTGTCTGGTGAGGATTTTCTTGTTGAATCCTCACATGGCAGAAATGGAAAGGGCAAAATGGGATGAACGCTGTGTTCTCACACGGCAAAGAGGTGAGTAGCTCCTTCAAATCTCTTTTATAAGGGCACCAATCCTATTCATGAGGGCTCTGTCCCATGAGTGAATAACTTCCTGAAGGTCCCACCTCCTAATACTATCAGTAAGTTTCAACATATACATTTTGGGGGACACAATCATAAGGGTACTAACCCTATCCATGAGGGCTCTGTCCCAGGAATGAATAAATTCCTAAAGGCCCCACCTCCTAATACCATCAATACATTTGAACATATGAATTTTAGGGGACACATTCAGACTACAGCACAGGCTTAACAATTCACAGGCCTGGGTAAGGGGGAGTTGTGGTGCATGCATGTCATATATGGAGAGGCAGCTAATGAGTGCATATTTTAAGAAATCAATTGGAAACACTGGAGCTTTTCAGTTTATTGAGTGTCCTGTGTGTGTGTGTGTATGTGTGTGTATAATTTTCTGATAAATGAAGAAAAGGCATGTGGGTTAGATTAGAAAGTTAAATGAAATGCTGTGAAAATGTTTACCTTTGTAGAAATGAGAGGCTGTATTCTGTGTTACATTGTGAGAAAAAGTGCTTGTGGAATGACAGAAAATATATGAACACATGAAGCTGTGGGGTTTTCATGGTCCACTGTTATGTTCATTGAAAGAGAACTAACTCAGTACCAGGGACTACTACACATTAAAGATATAGATAAGCCTCCAGATTAAAGCTCAGAGATAGACAGCTAATTGGTTGAAACCGGGCATACAACCTAGTAGAAGAACCCAAGTCACAGGTGCCACAGCCATGAATACCCTCCTATAAAACCTGAAAGAGAGGTAGCAGAGAATTCAATAAACAGAAAACAAGATAAAAGAGTATTTTTCTTCCTAGGCTGTTAACACTGGAAACTGCTGTAAGATCTTAGTGACTAATAGTTAAAAATAACACTATATATGATATATTATTATCTAAATAGACATTTTCACTTGGCCCAGATGTCAAATGTTACCACATACAGATACCTTGAAAAAAGAGTGGATTTCTTAAACTTTAGCATATATGGACATCTTTCAGTTGACTGGCGCCTAGAGAAATAGATTTGGATATTTTGCTTTCTAGTTTTAACTAATCTCACACTCAAAAATGGCCTAAAATGTTTCTGAAAAAAACCCCAGTGAATGAAAGCAATATAAGTAAAGCAAATGAAAAAGAAACAGGGATGTTAGGAGTTCCTTGTCAGCCAGAATACAAGGTAAAAATTATAACTATCTAATCATATTTGATATGGCTCTTTCCAAACATAATTTTAAGTTGTTTTTAGCAAAAACACAAATATTTTTATATTTTCAAATAAGTATTTAAAATATTTTATATGTGAATAATTTGTAATCATATGTAAATAATGTAAGTCAATATTATGTTTTACAAGTATAAAATGTTAGTACAGTATATAACTATATATATATATATATATATATATATATATATATATATATTTGCATTGTGTGCTAAATATATATTTTTATTGCCAGAGAGGAAAGATTTAAAAAGTTTATAATACTGCTCAATTCCATTCCAGAAATCACACTTAACTATATGTTAGTTTTTGTTACTTCCAGGAGCAATTATATATTCAAATAAATATACTAAATTAGGACTGACTTCCTTTATAATTAGAAAGATTTATATACCAGAAAAAAATACTAAACCAAATATATGGTTCTGGATTTCTGCCTGAATACCCTCAGCAACTAGCTAAAAATAAAGGTATCAAAAGCTATCATTCACTGAATAGCTAAATGACCATGCTTGTCATTGGGCTAATACTTTACGTATATTAATTCTATTCCCCACCACAACTCCATGAGGTAAGCACCTAATCCAGTAGTAAAAAAGAGAGGGTGAAAGAAAGAGTAAAATGACTAGTTGTCTCATCAGTGATCAGTGATTAAATTACATCATTTAATTAAATGAGATTTAAACAACATAGTGTTATTATTCCCCCATTAACTTCATAAAATAATCTTTATTTTGTCTAATATCAAGGAAGACATAAAACATAGTACTTTTATTACTACTTATTAATTATGTGCCCTTAAGCTAGTTACTTCTCATCTCTGGAGTTCAATTTTTTCAAATTCAAGTCTAATATTTCTCCATAATGAGAATGATAATACCAGATATCTTAAAGATTGTTCTGAGAATTAAATGTGCTAATTTATATAAAAGTTCATTCACAAGAGTGCCTACCATGGAAGAACTAGTGAGTGTGTACTATCATACACTGCTGATGATAAAAGCTGTTTTGGAATAGAAACTGAAATCATCAGTCAAGAGTCATAGAAAGGATTCATTAACAATAATCTGGTCAGAGATGGTGGCTCACACCTGTATCCCAACACTTTGAGAGGCCGAGGCAGTTGTATCATTTGAGCCCAGGAGTTCAAGACAGTCTGGGCAACATGGCAAAACCCTGTCTCTACAAAAAAATACAAAAATTAGTCAGTCGTGGTGATGTGTGCCTGTTATCCCAGATACCCAGGACGCTAAGGTGGGAGGATCACTTGAGCCTGGGAGGTCAAGGCTACAGTAAGCCATGATCGTGCCACTGCATTCCAGCCTGGGCAACAGAAGGAGACCCTGTCTCAAAAGAACAAAAAAAACAAAAACCAGCTACTCTTGGAACTCTACTATAGGGTAATATAAAGTATTTTTGAGGAATAAATGCACAGACACGAAGTTACTGGTTGTCACAATATTTACAAAAGCAACAAAATGTCCTACACTAGGGGGATTATATAAAAATAAATGGTATTTCCATCACTAGGAAGTTATGCAAAACACTGTTCTTGATCTTAAACGCTATGTTAAATATACAAAACAACGTAGGCCATAAACTTAAACGAAAAAATAGGTTAGCAAATTTCACGTTTATACTTATGTTTTTATTTATATTTACATATCATTGTGCTGAACAAGGCTACTTCATCAACAGATTGAAAGGAACTGTTTTAAAAGTATAACATTGGTTTTATTTGGTTGGTAGAAAAATGTTCCCATTGCTAAAGATATCTCAATTTCTGCCATACACTTGTGTTAAGACACAGTGATTATTCTTCTTTGTTATTTTCTCCATCCTCGTCTCTAGTTCTACTTTGCTCGTCTTAAGAATGACAACTAAATGAATTTTTTAAAGGGCTAAGATTAATTACAGGTATCATTTATAAGTTTCCTTAAATGAATAAGTATGTTTTCTAAAAGCTGGTGATTACTATTTTTAGTGTGTATTTTTGGACTCCCGAAATTTTTATACTAGATCTCTTCTTTGGTATGGCTTATTGTCAAAGGTTGCTACGTACTATGAGTACTCTAAAAACAGACAATGCTTTGGGGTAGTTTATCCCCCAATGTTTAACTCATCTTTAAAAATTATCAAAACATGAAAGGATCAAAATAGTAGGGAGGGAAGAAATATTTGAACAATTCTACATTTACTCTCTTTGAATACCAACCTTCTTGCCTTTTCATAAAAGACACTAACAGTGTAAATAAGTTTCAACTATTTAAGTTACATCTCATTTAACAGAATCCCCCTATAGAATCACATGCATTATCTACTTTTTGATAAAAATATAGAGAAAGAGAGAAAAATTGAGGACTTTTGGGAAAAGTTTTGAAAAAATACCTTTTTCCGCCTTTCCCATGAAATAGTTATGAGGGTTAATAAAAAAGATTATGTAATAACATTCTAAACTGTTTATAAGTCAATCATTACAGACACCTTTAAGAATGTCATTACTATTGAGAATATTTCCCCATCTCTAGCACATATATGGTGGCGCAATCCTATTTATCTTCAAGATGTGTGTGTTATTCAGACTTGCTGTTACAATATCTAAAATGTGCTACAATTTGTGAACAATCTTAGCCAATCAGAGAAATAAATATTTAAAGCAATTTCCTAAATACTGTATTATTTACTGTCTCTCAAAGATTGGAGCTCTTTGATCAAATCACATGAACACTTATTTTCAACATGTGATATATGCTAAAAGCTTTCTCCTAAACTGCATGTACTTAAAATAAAAAGCCATATTATCATAAATCATTATAGCAGTGTTCTGTTTTATACACCATTTCTTCTCATATTGTAGTATTTTTCCATCGCTGGATGACATTTTATTTTTAGTGAATATTTTCATGTCAAAGCATTTGACAATATCTCAGAAAGAACACTGTGTTACAGATTTTCCAATTCTTCTATTGTTAAGTTTTATAATTTTTAAGGCTGTACTATAATTAAATACTGAAGATGAAATTATTTTAAGTTTTACCTTGTCTGCTAAACTTTACAGATGAGTAAGCAAACAAGGAAAAAGTTAACCTTTCATGCCATAAATATTCTCTACTGTTCCAGGCAATGGATTTATGGCAAATAATATGTTAAACATGGCAGACATAACTTTCATTCTGGCGAATGGTGCTCCAGTTCTTTTTTTGGAAGTTGTGAAGTTAGCTGAACTTCTAAGTGTGTACAAAATGAAACACAGGCTTTGTATCTTCTAGGGTTGGATGAGACTTCACTGTTCCAACTTGTGCTTCTTTATGCTTTTCCTCCCTTTTCTATGTAGCTCCAACCCTAGCAGGGTGCGGGATATGGTCTATACGAGAAACTTTTTTTTCCTCTTTTCTGAAACTCTGCAATCAGTTGTTAACTGCATAGAGGCTACTTTGATTCAGGCTGACTACATGTGCTCCAAGAGTGCAAATAAAGGAAAAGCCTATGAAAATGCCAATAAAATACACCTGTGATCGGCACAGGACCTAGGCTTGACAGGATCAAAAGGTGGCTCTGAAAGCCAGATGATTTTAACATTATCAGTGATTGTGATTGTCTTTTCTGATGCTTGGTCCATTAGCCAGACAGCAGTGGAGTTAACCATAATCCCCATTTGGGTATATTTCTTGAGAGCATAACCTTGCCTGCTCTAATGTTGTACTGGGTACAAAGAAATACAATTTAAGAGACATAGCCTCTGCCCACATACTCGAACTTTGGAAACCCTCATAGACAAAAAAAATTAAAAACAATGCAGCATAAGCTAAAAGGAAACGATTTGTTTTGCAAAGTACTGTGCTTCTCCATTATATCAAGAATATAAAATAATTAATACCATGAAGGAAAAGGGCTGCTTAGCTCTAGACACAAATAAGCAAAGAAAATAGCAGCAAAATGTGAAAAGGAGAGAAAAAAACAATCAAAGAGATGTTATGTTCTGTACCCACAGAGTCCATTTAGAGCAGAGATCAAGACTAAAATTTGTATGAATGCTGAACTGCCAACCTAGAGCCAAAGATCAAATGGAAGCTCAGGATGAGAAGAGCAGTGGGTGGAACCTCTGAAGCACTTGACACAAAAGGAGAGGCCATAATGCAACAGAGTCAAGAGGATGCATTCATATACGCTGAATATCCACTCTGTGCCAGAAACTGTAGTAGGCACTGGACCTGCAATAGCAAGACAGACAGAAAAAATTCCTGCTTTTGTAGAGCTTAGGTTCTAGGCTTCAGAGAATGGCAGTTCTAAAGAGATAGTAAGATGGGATAATGGAATGGAGGATGGTGCCAAGTGTAAGGGTTAGATAAGGTGAAGAGTCAGACTTTTAAGTCTGGTAAGAGCAATACATGTAGAGAGCCTTGCAAAGGTCCTAAGATAGTGACCATCTTGATATCTTATTGGAACAGAAAAGGGAGTGTGACTATGGCATAACTGAACAAGTGACAAAGCTGTCAGAGAAGGTGTCCAAGACGTAAGTATGGATGGGATTATGTAGAAGCTTGTATAAAATTGGTTTGGATAGTATTCTACCTGTGCTTGGTATGGCTAGTGGATTTAATACAAAGAGATCAAATGTTAAGACTTACACTTTAACAAATTATCCTAGTTACAGTCATTTACACAAAATGCTCTTTTTTCTTCATTAGTTTTTTTCACCACTCACTATTCTGTTTATTTCTTCTTGTGTATAATATATTGAGGGTGCTCAAACTTACTGGCTTACCCAATACATTCTCAGCTTATGCCTGGTGTCCTAACTTACTCTTAATAGTACCCTCATTCACCCTCAAATGTGTCCCGTTAGACCAGGAGGTGACAAACTTTTCCTGTAAAGGAACAGAGAGCACGTATTTCAGGTTTTGCACAACAGACTGCTACACCACCATGGTAGCAGGAAAGCAGCTAGAGACAATATGCAAATAAACGAGCAGGCTGTGTTCTGATAGAACTTCTTTATGAATACTGGACTTTCATGTAATTTTAATGTGTCACAAAATATCATTTTTCTTTTTTTCCATTCATTTAAAATATAAAAACCATTCTTAGCTCAAGGGTCATACAAAAACAGGTGACTGAGTTTGGCTCTCCAGTTATTGTTCTCTGATCTCCCACTGAGACCATGAATTAGATGTTGGCTATTATAAGGAACGTGTTGAGGGCAAGCAATGTGCCCAGAAATCCTTACAGCAAGCGTATGAGGTACCTACTAATATTGCATGTGTTTTTGCAATGAAGAAACAGGCATAAGGAACTCTAAGAGGCCTAGGAGTCTCAGGAACTTGCTCAATGTCTCTGAGCTAATAAATGGCTAAATTTGTAGCCTCATTGCTAAATAATATATTCACAATATACTTTCATGCTCCTGACGGGCATTCTTTCGTCACATCGTTTTTCTTATTGCATATTTTTAAGTCCTTTTCCTTTCCTCATTGCTCCCTCTTGCTTTTTGTATACCCTTTTCCCCATCCTCCATAAAAACTATAACTGAGCTATATGCCTAAAACCAGTAAAAAACAAACCGAAACTTAAATGTCACATAATAAACAATGCTTTCAATTTCTATAGTCACTAAACATTTCTAGAAGTTTTATTCAGAGTTCCTAAACATAATTATTTCCTTCATATTTCTCAAAGGAAACCTGTTTTCCCTCTAAGAACTGGATTTCTAGGTAGCAATATAACTATTATCTAATCTCATTGTGTTCCTGTTTAAACAATCACGATTACTACTGCTGTTTTCTTTGCAGTTGTTTTGTGAGCAAATACCTAATTTTCTCTTTCCTTATAACAAATGGTTGAGTTAAGCAAGAACTGGATAACTCCATAATCTTAAATCTCTGATACTCTATAGTCTAGTGTATTAAACTGGGAATTTTACCACCATTTTGAGGATTTTAGGTTCTATATTTCAAACGACTCTCTTTACAAATGAAGTCCTGGAACACTCGTTGTTTTTAAATTGGGGGCTTTCAGCATACTCTGCCACAATCCTTCATGGTTTTAAAGCATTTGACAAGTGTTTATTTAACAGTGGCTGTCTATTTTGATAGTACAGATGGATAAAAAAAGAGGAGGGCATTTAACTCCAGGAACACTTCCACTGCTGACGCTTCTTGCCAGCAACAAGGCAGCAGTAAAGCTCAAATAGTTTATAAATGTCAGCAAAATCCTATGAACAAATTACTTCCTGAGTCTTTTTTTTAGTGTCTTGTATTCCTGAAAAATATATACTTTTTAATAAAGAGGGAGAAAAAGATGCCATTTGATTGTTGATATACACTACCATTTTCCACTAAATTGTTAACAAATTCTTAAAAATCAAATTGAAGCTGTGGATTTAAGTTGTGCATTCCATACCAATTTCTGAAAATGTTAGGGTGGCATTAAAATCAAAGACAAATTTAAAAAGAAACATACACATAGTTTGAGGGATGAATGAGAACAACCTGTTTGGTTCATATTAAGCTTGCAGATTTATCAACACTGGGCATGCTAGGGAAGACAGAGGGAGAGGTTTATGAGCTCTCCAAAAAGATTGATTTTTACAAGTCCCTGATTTAGCTATAAGGGGTGCCTATATATTTACTTAGCAAAAGGGTTAATGGATTCAACCTTTTGAAAATGCACTTCTTTACATGCGTATAACATGATGGATGGTTAACTGATTGCACATGGGTAAACATAGGTGAAAACAAATTAATTGGAAGGTAGAGGGTTTATTGTTTATTTTTTTCTTGATAGATGGATCTCATTATTTTCCTTGGGCAGACAAAGCCATAACAGTTTCCAGAGAAAGGAGAAGTGACAGCTCCAGGAAACTGCTTACAGATGGACAGCCAACAGGCTAAAAATATTACTTGTGTCCACCTCATCAATAAGCTGGCTCCATGAAGAGTAGCAATTATTCTTTTCCTGCCTGTGCTGCCGTTTGAGAGGCATGAAGATGATTATTGATAACTCAGTATGTAGAACAAAATATATACAGTAACACAAACTCATTTACCATGGCAAATACATATCAGAGAGCACCATTGCCTTTCATGCTATTATTTAAAGTGGCAATGTGTAGCCATCAATGTCTTAGAAGATTATGCTGATACTGTATTTTGTTATAATCCTATTAATTATTAATGATGCACATTTATTATTCACCTATATTTAGAGTCTGTATTATGCACTGCAAAGGGGGGAATATTTCTGAGTTGAAGGAGGTAGGTTTGCAATTTTTCATGCATATAAATGTCAGAAGAACTGGCCTTTATCTTTTTCTTTTTTTCTTTTTGGCTATATCAAAGAATATCCTTAAGTTTTTTGTGACAAGAATACCAGAATAAATGAATAAAAATAAAATAGTGTGTAAATGAAAAACAATCAATGCTTGATAAGAGTCAAGAAGCAAAATATATAGCTTTATTATTTTTTTAATATAAGAAAAAAATTGTAGTACCAATTACTGTGTGGAATTAAAAAAAAAAAACTCTCTCAATTAAAGGCACTACAAAATAAATGACAGTTTCCAGGCATCAGCACAAAGCTAAAGGGATTTCAATGGCCTCATTACTTTTATTACCCTGCATTGCTCAGCCAAATCTATGGCAAGATTGTGTTTAGGCAGAGGATTTGTCCCGGTACTTGCAGAAATGTGGGCAATGGATCAGCTCACCTGGAATTAAGAGAGCAGGCACACAACATCAGAACATAGCAAATGCTATACTTCCATAGTTATTCTGCTCTCTGGAGATAGGAGAAAAGGTATTGGCCAGAAAATGAGTTAATACCAAATGAAAGACAAAGTCAACCTTTACAGTCAAATTTCACCACATCTGATCATGTAGTTTAAGGTATTTGAACCTATTCCTATTGCCTTACTTTTCTGAATATCCCATTTTCTGGCATTTATTTCCTAAATATATACAAATAATGCACATTTTTGTTAATTTCTACTGGCAACTAGCAGAGTGATTTTTTTAAAAGTCAATCTAAATGAGAAAGCATGCTCTACATTCTGCTAACATTTTTTCCTGGGCTTGAAGGTCACAGTGATTAACTGTTTTGTGTTATTCTTGAGTTGCACAATTATCCAATAATCAGGAATTCCACCCAGAGCTCCATGACTTAACTAAGGGGACCCTTGTTCCCAGTTTTCCTAAATGTCTAGTCTCTGAGGACAAAAGAAAGGAGTTCACCTAAAGGTAAACTGTCTTGCTGAGTTTTAAAAAGCAGTGTATAATTAGAAAAAACAAGGAACTAAATAGCTTCCAGCTAACTCTCAAATCACCTAACCATTTTTAATTTCAATCTTTAAGACTAATAGTTTTTCAGTGTATGGTAAAAAGTATTACTGTTTTTTTTATTTAAAAGATTCCCAGGGTACTAGAATCTGAAAAGAAAATAATACTTATTCAACATTGTCATAGAGCTATTATACCTAAAATTATGCATTGTTTTTATGTTGCCTTTTGTAATTTCATAAGAAAGCAACTAAATGCAGTGGTATGTACTTTATGGGGAAAGGGCTTCTGAAATCTTTGCGGAATTTTGAAAAGCTGTTTATCTAACTCCCATATGATTAAAAAAAAGCACAAAGTTCTGTTCAGGAGGCAGATTTTCTAAATATGAGTGACATATAAGACAATCTAGGTGAAATAGTATTTGAAATACATTTTACCTGAATTTAAATCAAATCCGTAAATTATTAGTTCTGGCTGAAATACATATCCAATAGAAAATTAACAAAGATCATTTACCTTTGCATTATGTTGAAATATTCCATCCAGAAATTCTTTGGTCATTATATAAGTCAGGGTACTTTTAATCACAAGTGAGGGAACTTTTGGGAAATGTTGATTAATCTAACCAAGCCAGAGGAAGTAACAGAGCCAAGCCACTCAAACCAGGGACCTGAACGTAGTAAGGACCCCTTCCCCTCATCTTCCATCCTGTTTCTGGCAGCCTGAAAGGAATGCCTAAGGGTGTATGTGTGGGTTTTTCTAAGAGTTGCCCACAATGACTAAGGAGCCCACTCCTTCCTTTGCTGATCTGTGATCAGGAAATCAGAGTCATGCGGAGAGATAAATCTCTAGAGTGAGGGGGAAGAGAGGAAGTTTAGCAATACCATGGAAGTGCTATTTCATTTCCCTAGCTTGATCACGTCTTCGAATAACATTATTAACACCTTTAATAATGTTAATTCAAGAAGATTCCAGGAATACTCTTGCAATACATTCACCAATATTTAACAGGTACTGCCTGAGTAAAACTTGTAAAATGAAATGTGTTTGCTTAGGCCGTTGGTCCAATCTCAATGCTGTCCTGATGTCTGCTGTTATTGCCTTAGGCATATATCCTTCCATTTCCAACCACTTATTTCACCAGCTCTGTCCCATTTTACACTGTAAGGCTTTCTCTATCAGTGTGCCAGTGCAATGACACAGCAGAAACTCATTACTTGATCTCCCACCTTTGTTTTGGTAACTTCCCAAAGAGGCAATGTGAAGTGACAGAGAACACAAGCCTTTGCATCAGAAGACCTGGGTCTGAAACCTAACTCTCCACTTACACCTAATTTGATTTTATCCAAATTCCAATGACTTTCTCACCACAACTTTTCTCTGAAGTACTGTTGTGAAGATGACATAGGTAATACATCTACAATGCTTTATCAGATAGAAATATCCTCTGTTTATATGCATGCAATCAATTTATTAACTACTTTCTTCCCTTCATAGACTGTACCCTTTTTCCATAGATTTAAATGTTTAATCATCAGTCTTATTGTTGTTCTTGCCAATCTTACGGACCTTCAAATTTTTAATGGGTAACAATTCTAACACAATGAGCTCACTATTCCCAGAACCTTGTAACGGCCAGACTCATCCAGATTCAAAATTTAATGATTCTTGAAAATATATTTTTTCCCTCCTCAAGCCTTTAGAAACAGTCTAATAGTCTCATTCCTGCACCCATTTCAAACATTACCACAGAAATGAAACCATTTCCAGAAGGAAAATTGATCTAAAAATTGAGTGGACTAAATCCACTCCTTAGGAAACTAGTCTTTCTTGTGCATTAGAAACACAGAAAGGGTTAAGCAGTGAGAATTGTTTAAACAAGGTAACAAAACTGCCTCTCCTTGGAGACTGCCAGAATCATAAATTGTCTTTGCCAAGGACTTTGGGAACTTAATAATGCAATGATTCTGCCTACACCTATGGAAGTATAGCAAACAGCTTGTTTCCAAGGTTTAAGACAGGTGGTGTTTAATGCTCAGTGAATGCTGAAGTCAGAGACAAAGAAGAGAAGAGGTGTGATTAACAATGTATTCCATCTTTTGCTTGCAACCATGTTTCCACCTCACCTCTTGAGCTGTGAGCTTTCTCCTCCAGTGCGGCATTTTCACCTGCTTACTGCCGGCCAATGCCCCAGACGTTAAATTTTAAGGGAGGATCAGGAAAAATAACCAATAAGTATTAGGCTTAGTACCTGGGTGATGAAATATTCTGTGTAGCAAACCCCCATGACACAAGTTTACCTACATAACAATCCTGCACATGTACCCTTGAACTTAAAATATAAATAACCAAATAATAATAAAAAAATACATTTTAAAAGTTAATTATAGTTGCTTCTTACCCCACCTTATCCACTTAACTTCTTCCCCCGTCATCTGCATCTCTACCCCTTCCTTTTTACTCCCCCTCACCTTCTCTCCATACCATACCCTCTTTCTCTTTTCAGTTGACCTTCACTGGAATTTCTGAGTCTTTACTTGCTTACCCTTTTCCACTTCCTACATTCAGACCACTGGAGTCACATCTGTCTCACATATGCCCTCTAATACAAGACTTTTTTTCCCGACTTTCTTCATGCAGATGTTAACTGAAAATGACATTTACCATTCTCTGAATACCTCTAACTACATTTTTTTTTGTAAGATAACTGAGGGCATTTGCAATATTCTGCCAACTCCCATAGTTCCTCATACAAACACCTTATTCTTTTGGTATAGCTTATTTTGTGAAGCTTATATTGTACTTTTGGGCAAGAGAGTTTTACTCATTTTTTTTGTTTTATTGATTTGTATAGCTTTTCTATCAGGTGGTCCTGATACAACAGAGTAGTATTGAGTCTGTCTGTTCAATTCAAAAGCAGTTGGAACACACTTGGAAAGGAAGAATTTCTTGTAAATTCAAGGTTTGGTTAATACCATCAGGAAGAGGTTAGTGAAAATAAATAGATAATAAACATAAATCTGTCAAAGATCAACTACAGAGTTCTACATACCCACATTACTACTTGTTATAGCTTACCCAAGGAGGAGCTACCATCCCA
Organism: Cacajao melanocephalus; assembly: GCA_963573385.1. Lineage (NCBI taxonomy): Eukaryota > Metazoa > Chordata > Mammalia > Primates > Pitheciidae > Cacajao > Cacajao melanocephalus. Next base: position 41,127 of record CAUYLG010014266.1, on the reverse strand, counting down.
TAGTTGTGTACAGAAATGAGCACTCAACTGGAATAAGAAAAGCTGGGTTCCAATCCTTCCTATGTCTTTTATAAATTATGTATCTCTGAAAACATGAGTAAATTATTTGAGCCTCAGATTCTTCATCTATAAAATGGGCAGAGTAGTACCTACTTCACAGTGTTGTTCTGAGGATCAAGCAGTACATACATGAAAATTCTGTGAAATTTAAAGTGTTATACCAAAATAACCATTATTAAAAGTTTTGTTGCATTTTCAATATACCTTACAGAGAAATGGACTATAACCTACCACCTAGTCTAGGGATCTGCTTCTTGGCCCCTCCCAGGCAGTCTGTGGGGGTAGTAATGATTGTTACATGTTACATTTGATTACTTTGGGTTTCTTTTTTTAGTGACACCACTTCCAACTACTTCCTATTCTTGAAACCACTAAGAAGCAAAATTCTTAAATAAACTTTTATCTGCTTTTGGCCTTTTATTGGGTACCACTAACCAAATGCTTCTAGAGAGACCAAGGCTAACATCATTCTATGCCCCTTTGATAAACTTAACCAATTCAATGAAATTATTTGGATCCCATTCATTGCATCTCATCTTGTATCTTGGCAGCACAAACTTCTACTTCCTTCCCTATGATAATCTAATGGACTAAGAAAGACGGTAATTGGCTTGTTAACAAAATAAATGACCATTTGTAACATCATACAATGCTATTTCTCAGTGGCATTTATGAGTCGCTATTATAAAAAATTTGTTCTTTCTGAACTCTCATATAACTGTCTTTGAAGTCAGTAATAACCATTTTAATACAATGCTTCATTCCCTTTCTCCAAAAAGCTCTAAGCACCTGGGAGACACTATCTAATTAATACTAATGCACGCAGAGAGGCTCTAAGGGGGACTTTAAGAAGACAAAAAAAAGTCTATAAAGTTCACCATGACTATCATTAAAATATGATCTGTTCAAATGCATGTACAAAACACAAGCCTTTAGCCACAGGAATTCACTTAAAATAACTTAAATAGTTTATAAAATAAAATGGATTTCTATTCACAACTGTTACATGCTATAAATTGAGCCTGTTAAAAGATTACTTCAAAGGTGTATCCTTGATATTCAACCTATTTTGATTCACATGTATTTTTCTTTCTCTTTACAAAACAAAAGGAATAAAGAATAAGCATCTGAAGATCTTAATCATCTGCTACATTTCACAAACCACTTGTTGATTCAATAGTACAAATGATTCGACTCAGTCCTGGTTCTAATTTTTAGAGTTTGTGTCATTTGAAACATTCAAGTGTTTTACAAATAGGAAAAATTTAAATGCTCTGGGCCGAATTACATTGTTGGATTTAAGTAAAAAGCGGTATCTACCTAAACTAAGGAATAAAGGTGATCATAATAAATAAATAAACTTAGCTTTTCTTTTTTGTGCTGAGGGCAAGGGCACAAACTGACCATATTTTAGCTTAGTTAACCACATGCACTGGGGAAAGTCAGGATATATAACAACAAATGAATTTCATTTGCCCATCTCTTCATACAATAGAGTTTTCCAAGGAAACCTGCTGAGCCCCATGTCAGGCTGAAGGGAGCTTTCTGACTCAGCTTTCTCAGTAATGTAGTGAATATATTAAGACTTGGAAGGAGCAATGCAGTTAATGAGCCTGTTTATTATACAACTGAAGGATGTGACCCAGGTACAACTCTAATCTCACTGAAGGCAAGATTATATATTTTACTTCTTCTGTAGACACCACCTCCAATACCTTGACCAGTTAGACTAAGTAAAATGCCCTTGCTGTGTACTTCACTAGTAAAATACTACCAAAGACTCATTATCCTCATAATGACTCTCTCGATGTACGTTAGTGCCCTACAAAAGTATAAACTTCATGGAGTCAAGGCAAAAGTTTCACTATTCAGTTCCCAATTGGCTCATTATGTGCTACTATATTTATAGTAGCTCCCCCATATGCAAGAGGGATGTGTTCTAAGACCCACAATCATGTCTTAAATCTCAAATAATACCAAAGCCCATATATACTATGTGCAAATTTATTTATCCTTATTCACAATTTCATGGATAGGTTTGTTCCTACCATGGATCTTAGAAAACTCAGTATATGATTTTTTGGTACTTTATTAAGTAAAGAACTTTGACCTTTCTACTTAAAGGAAACACTTTCTGGCTTGTCTCTGGCACATCCAAATTGCTGGCATCACTACTCTTGCACTCTGGGGCCATTATAAGTCAAATGAACTTTTACTTGAGTGCAAGAGTACTTGTACCTGCACTGCAAAACCATAACAGTTGATCCTTGGGCAACTACGATGTGGCTAATGGGCAGGCTGTGAGTCTTCAGTGCAGATATGCTGGATAAAGGGAGGAATCATGTTCAAGGTAGGATGGAAGGGACTGGCATGAGATTTTATCAGGCTACTTACAATGGAGCACAATTTAAAACATATCAAGTGTTTATTTTTAAAATGTTCCACATACAATTTTCAGGCTGTGGTTGACTGCAGATAACTGAAACCACAGAAAGTGAAACTGCACATACAAGGGGACTACTGTAATTCATCGTAGACTGAGTGATAAATGGGACCTTAATGGACAGACAAATAAAGTAGCTACATTTGTTGACTTTGCCTTCAGGTTCTCTTCATAAACCCAGGGGACCTCTAAATGTCTGGAAGAGATCTGGATGATATATACAGGCAGGCTCACAGAAGCTTCCAGAGACCCTTCGTTGCATCGTGGAGTATATATTTGGGAATGTTTCCATACACTGTTTTCAGTCAAAAATACATAAAGTCCTGCTTTTCATAGTCATTTAGTATTTACTTTTTATCACTTATTATATCCTGGAAACAAGGCTAAGCCATGTGTGAAAAAGCCTATGACTCAAAAAGAGCTATGTGTAAAATTCCTTCCTCATAAGTTTAAATATTGGAATTTCCACAATTGAGAAAATAAATACAGAGAATTGACACAAAAGTCGCCAGGGATATGACAACACAGAAATCAATCTTGACTATAATAAACTGAGCTTTAAAAATTATGTGATCTTATAAATAATACATCTAAACAATAAGCACAATAAAAAGTTTGTTTTCAAACTGATCCTACGTACTCTAAGAACATTTGATAAATTCATATAAGCCATGTTTAATTTATTAAATGTTCCAACCTTTAATGATCAATAGAGACCAGAATACAGACCTAATATGATTGGGTCATGCACTTTGCAAAATTACTGTAACAGCATTAAGCTGTTTTTCTGTGTATCTCCCACAAATATTGCTTTTTTCCCTTTGTTTACTTTTCTGTTGACAGCTGAAATTTCCAGTATTTATTTATTTCAAAATGAAAATTGCTTTCAATCAATTGATAAACATCACAGAAATATCCCTAGGAATTTAAACCCTGGAAGGCATTTTAGTCTCTTGTACATTGTCAAAGTAACTGTCACTCTTGTGTAGATGCTGGCATATTCTTCTCTATTAGAAGAAAAGATTGATCAGTCAGGAAGAAATGTTTACGATTTCAACAGTAGTCAGTAAAGAAAATTCTTCCTGAAATAGTTAAATCTTTCCTATTCTTTTAATATTAGTTATATAAAATCCTGCTCAATTGTTCACACACAAAACATGTGATCTCCAGGGCTCTGCTTGCCTTTCTTCTTATTTATTATATTCGTGAGACCATCTCAGCTACCCTAATATTAATAAGTTCCTCTATCCATCTATATAATGATAACTTCAATGCTGTAACTCTGATCCAGATCTCTTTCCTTTTTCTGTATAATTCTTTGTAAAAGCCACAAAAATAGCTTGATTCTTGCATTTAGAGTGTAGCTTAATATTTTTTGAATATCTTGGGACATACCCCTGTTCAGGAGCAACAAGACGAAAGCATGTAAGGGCTCAGCAGAATGAGAGGAGCAGAAGAGGCATGAGAAGCCACGGAGGCAAGCATGTTCAGAAAGTCTGATCTTTCACCCCACAGAGATATAAAACATGCCAAAACCTAAAATAACATAACTGACAACTGATATCCATGTTCACATCTGAGAAGTGCTCAAATACATCTGAAGCACAAAGTTCAGTCCAGCTCGACCTAGTTAGTATTTGATTCATAGGCCTGGGACCCTGAGAGCTGGGGGAGATTTTCTCAGGTATGCCAAAATGAGAAATAACACTCCTTCCTAGGCAAGCCACTGTTTTGATTATTTATACAGCAGTAAGATGAATATTGTTGGATGCCAAGAGATGGATTGATGAAAGGTCTTCACCCTCTTTTTATCACTGTTAAATCCAGTGCCAAGAATTAGCCTGGTATTACACACACCACTCCTGCCCTCTGCTTAAAGAAGGTATCTGTCACTATCCAAAATATCCTGGGCGCCAGAGCTGATATTACTCACTGAGTCTTTGAAGGAGGATGACAAATGCATTGTCTGAATTTACAGCAGAGCCTCTGAAAAGGCACAGCCTGGCAGCCAGGGGAGAATCTCTATCTATCTCCTATGTTGCTTTCCTTTGTCTGATAGTGTAGGGTCCATGACAACATTCTTAGCTCATTAAGATCATGCAGTTTGTCATTTAACTATATATAGAGTGTACATTTTCCTTACTTTATTCTACTCTATACTGTCCCTGCATTTTATAGACATATGAAAAGCATACAACTTGTATGACTTTCAACAAAAGTCCAACACATGAGATTTGCAGATGACATAAATAGTTAATTGTTGCAAATACAACCGGTTTTTAGGAAAGGGCCAAGATCTTAGAGGCTCCAGATTGAGCAATGCAGTCAACATCCATTGAAACTGTCATATGGCAAACCCAAAGACCTCCCATCTCACAAATTAAACTTATCTCAGAGTCTTCCAGGACAGTAAAGTAATGGGATTGTAAAGTGTTCACAAAAAAGTATATCATGAGGAAATACAAGCAGTACAGGTAGTGACCTTTTGCTCCAAACCTAAGATTGGTCACATGAATCTGGTCTGACATGCTGAATGAGCTTTTTATAAAATAGTGATGGCATTTTTGATAGTTTGAGATATCCTCTTACCAAAAACTCAAGTTCTCAGTCCAAGAATATACTTTCCTGGATTTAGAAATTTCATTCTAGCATAGATTAGAAAAGTCGTATTTCTTTGTGATTTGCATCCTCCAGTTCTGTAGTATTTACAATGATGTACACCATAGAACTCCTATTGTACTCCTTGGCAGCTTTTCAGCAAGCAAGCCAGAGATCAGATGTACAGCCCACTCATCAGATGGAGAAGACTCTAGAACTCAGTGTCTGCATTCTCATACTCAGGTAGCAGAATCTTCTCTCATTGTATCACACTTGCAGACCAGTAGTTTCCAACATTTAGCATCCATCAGAAGAACCTGGACAAGTATTAAAACTAAACTCTGCTGTCAACTGCTCCTAGAATTTCTGATTCACTAGGTCTGGGTTTTTTGCCTGTTAAACAAATTCCCAAATGATTCTCGTGCTGCTGGTTCAGGAATCACATCTTGGGAAGCATTGCTATAAACAGGGCTTTGAAAATTTATATGCTGGTTTGGTGACTGCCCGACTTACATATCTTTTCCTTCATTTCTGTCTCCATCTTTTCATTCTTCTCCCTTCTCTCTCTCTTTTGAGAAAATAACTTTTATTTGGAAGCTGTGCTTATGGTCACAAAATTGAAAAAAAAATCCATCTTATATTTGAAGAACATTTTTTCTCTATCAAAGGTGTAGGAAATACATATAAACAAGAGTATAAGATCAGCTCTTTATTGCATAATTCAAATTGTTACATTGAAACCTACTAAACCAAGAAATGTTAAAAGGGCTTATACAGAATCAAGGAGGGCCAAGTGGCTCTAAAGAGTTTGAGAAACTCTGGTTTAAGTTAAATAAATTTATTTACTGGTGAATGTTAAATGAACTAATGTGTACTGTGATTCTCCAATTAGTAATGGTATTTAGTATTTACAGAATTTAATTATGGAATCCTTTTTTAGTGGAACACTGGTGTGCTAGAAATACAATATGTGAAATAGTCTCATTTTCCCCAAGGACTCAGATAATGGACTGACTTAAACTAGGTAGGATCGTTTTCCTTTTAAATCACTTCAAAAAGAAAGGTATTATTTGTGTAGTAGGATACTGCATATATGTAAAAAGACTGATTAGTTTTTCAGATTATAACTTTACTCCAATAGATATAAACCTACAGTGGCAGATTTCATTAAACCTACTATTGAATTCAAATTCCTGAAAAACCTACAGGAAAAAAAAAGATAATGTGTAATACATTGTTCTCTTCCCTCTTTTGAACTGGGTAGTTATTATTAGAATGCCTGCTAATTAGTTAATTTATTCTGTACTTGATAGCTAAGCCAGAGGCGCACAAAAGGCTTACAAGTTTCAATTTCTAGACAGACCCAATTCTTAAATCAAGTTTGTGAATTTCATAATTATTTCACTTTAAACTCAAACATGCCCCTCTAGTAATGTATGAAAAGATTATTAAGCTATTAGGTTAAACACTGGATATTTACTGAAAGGGCCAGAGATTGATAAGGATTACTGTTAGTAACCTTTTAAAACCATAATGTATCAATTTCAAATTATAGACCATGGTTTAAATGTCATTTATACATTAGAATAAACTGAAACACATAATCACTGTCTCCATGAATAACCATTTAGTCTCATTTCTGATCTTTCAATGCAGACAAAGGTTACTAGGCTACAGACCTTGTTTGCTATTTGATGAGCATTAAGTGCTTAATTTTGAGGATTTCACTGATCTTTTATACAAGGGCAGACACAAATTGTTTTCTAAACAAGAGAAGAAAAACTGTATTTACGACCACATTTGTGAATATTTCTTCTCTCTACAAATGTGCTTAATATTAATTGGAAGTGTAAAACAGACCAATTCTTATCTCTTTCTATCACACTATATAACTTTCATAACATCCTTCCATTTTTCCATGGCAAGAGGACTTTCATTTTTTCCCACCTCCATTCAACCAGTATTTATTCAGCTCCAATGATACAAAAGATTATACCAGACCAGTGAACAAAAAAAAAAAAATGCATCAACACCCTACATCAGAATATATATATTTTGCAGACCAGTAGTTTCGTATATACATACACACACACACTCTAATATATGGTTTTGATGCATTATAGATATGTATATACATATAGATATATTGATATATATTTTAGCCAGATAATTTTGACGTATAAAAAAATAACTCTATACAGGTGAATAATGCCATAAAAAGAGTTTTGTTAAGGAAAAGACAGCTTTTTAATGAGCTCACAAAATTATCTCAGCTGTAAGCACAAAGGCAAAGCTTCTTCTCTTCCAAAATATCAGAAAACTCAGTTTGGGGTGCCTGTGGGAGTCAAGGTGTAGTGAAAAGTAAAAGACTTATTTATTTTCCTTATAGTGACCATGTGTCCTAAGCTTCAGCTTTACTATTAAAAACAAGTTTCCTGATTTCATTTCTCTATTGCAAGTAAGAAAATTCCAAGCTCAATATCTTTCAATGAGAATTTGAGGATGTTGCAGAAAACACTGATAACTGATCTGCACTCAGAAGAAAGGTTAGTAGTCCGCCAAAGCAACTGACCTGCAAAGCAGAAGGTCAAAAATACCATTTAAACTCTGTCTAGGTGAATGGCCTTGTTTAACACACAGGGAATGCTGAAATAGCACTGAAAGGGCTCTACAGGGGCCTGAGGGCTCCACAGTGTACACTGAATCACAACAGTCTATGCATCAGACACAACCATGAGATAGATGGCTACAGTCCTCAGAAGAAACTTCCAGTCTTTGGGACTGATCACCTGCAGTTCTACACTCAAAGAAACGCTTATATCTCAGTAGGAGCAGTTACTGAGGGGAGAACTACTTTATGGTGTAGTGCCTGATCATCCTGAAGTAAACTGGACGTTTTCTGAGACGGCGATCAATGAGAGCTTAGTTCAGAACAGCAACCTAATGTCTGTGGAAAACATTCTACAGTTTTTACATATGGAGGATTTTACACCTGTCTTCACAGAAGGCTTAGAAATTTGCCTAGGGTGGAAAATTACTACCTTTGTTTTGGTCCTAAAACTAATTTTATTATTAATGGTGACTACCAAAAATACTTGGACCATCTTAAAGCCTACTACGATGAGTTGAGCAGTTCTAGACTTTATTAACCTCTTCCTTTGCAATGTAAAATACTATTAAGTAGGCCAAGCACTGTGGCTCACGCCTGTAATCCCAGCACTATGGGAGGCCAAGGCAGGTGGATCACGATGTCAGGAGATCGAGGCCATCCTGACCAACATGGTGAAACCCCATCTCTGCTAAAATACAAAAAACTAGCCAGGCGTGGTGATGCGCACCTGTAGTCCCAGCTATTAGGAGGCTGAGGCAGGAGAATTGTTTGAATCCAGGAGGTGGATGTTGCAGTGAGCCGAGATCATGCCACTACACTCCAGCCTGGTGACAGAGCAAGACTCCACCTCAAAAAAAAAAAAATACTATTAAGTAATTTTCTAAAGTTTACAGTTAGCTGAAAAAGGACTGAAAGCAGCTTCTTTTACTGCCAATCTGTCTCTTTCCATCATACCATGCTCACTCACCTAAGTCAATGTTTTAGGTCTGGAATACTTGCATACATAATAATGAACAGAGAACTAATACATACTCCCTACCTTTTGCAATATGCTATAACCTGTCTTCCCTTCCATTCACCAGGGAAGTCAGTGTTTAATAATGTGTATGATCTATTGTTGTGCAACATCCCAAATGCATAGTGTCTTCAAGTGAGGAACACTTCATTCCTTCTTAGTCCTCAGTGCCTGCCACAGTGTGCTGTACATACTGTATATTCAAAATAGATTTGAGAGTTGAGAATTCTAGGAATATAAGACAATCTGCTAAAAACCTCTTCAAACTCTAGAATCTTTAAAAGCCATGATTCTAAAAACATATGATCTTAGCTACCATCTGCTTGTTTGGTCTGATAGGTGTTTTAGCAAGTTCCGTTTTAAGAAATATTATTTTAAATATTCTCCAAATGAATCTTCTCTGCAAAAATGCTATAGGACACCTTGTTTATTGTGAGTTTATATGCAGAGTTGGATTTGTTTTACCTTTTTAAGGCGGCTTTGATATCTATAAAAGATAAACTTTTAGATTAGTCACTGTTATACAGAGCAGAACTCAGAACTTGAGAATGTTTTAGCACTTCTGTAAATATCTTTAAGAAATTTGCCTAATATTTATTTGTTTTTATTATGTTTTTTGAGACAGGGTTTCACTCTGTTGCCCAGGCTGGAGTTTAGTGGTGCAATCTCAGCTCACTGCAACCTCTGCCTCCCAGGTTCAAGGACTCTCCTGTGTCAGCCTCCCGAGTAGCTGGGATTACAGGTGCGCGCCACCATGCCCAGCTAAGTTTTGTATTTTTAATAGAGACAGGGTTTTGCCATGTTGGCCACACTGATCTTAACTCCTGACCTCAAGTGATCTGCCCACTTTGGCCTACCAAATTGCTGGGATTACGTGTGTGAACCACTGTACCTGGCCTGAGAAATTTGCCTAATATTTATTGATTAGGAATAAGAGAAAACAGATATTTTTCTACTAAAATATTGTTTAGTTCTCCATCAAAATAAGGAAATTATTACACATATTAAATATGTCAAAGCAAGTTATTTTACTTGTAATTAACTTCATTCACAGGCTTTTTCCATTTATTCTAACATGCATCCTAATATGAAAAATTCTTGTTACAAAGGAAAAATCTAATTTACATGAATATAAGTATAAAAATCTTTTTCTGGCTTTCACTGGGACACCTAGGTATTTCAGTTCACTTTTAAACTTTAATTCCGCATAGTTACTTAAAAGTTTAAAAATAAAGGAAATTGAGCATACTATTTATTCCTGTTAACTAGCTCTACACCATGCATTCATTTGCTTTCAAGATTTCTGTGGGCAAAAACTGCCAGTTTCAGCTTCATACATGATTTCAGGTCTTAGAATCAGTTTAAGGTCTGTATTGGCACTACAAAATTTGCAGGTATGGGCAGGTAGTAAATACACTCTTGCACTTTGTGGATCCCCCCCTCCCCGCACCATGAGTAAAGTGAATACTGAAGCCAATTTATATTTCCCAAGTTCTGTAAAAAGTAGAATATGGAAATCTGATTTTCTAAATAATGCAATAATATTTGGAAGCCCGTGGCAGCTACCGGCTGGGTCACCCATTAATGTGGTTCTGTTGCCATGTGCTCTAGAGTTTCAGGAATCATTTTTCAATCTGGAGGGGTATAAGTACCACTGCCAAGTGCCATACTTGTAAGTTTTTCTGAACATGATGCTTCTTTATGCTTTGGCTTCAAACACTATGGCAACAATGAGGTGAGAGGTGACTGTGCTATCAAGCACATAAGCAGCAGCACAAGAATAGCTTGAGGGGCAGGTGAAGTTTCATTTAACAAAAACATTGGTCCGCTATCATTAATTAAGACACAATTTGAAGCCAGACTTTTTTTTCTGTGGTAAGCCTGAAGTAATCAAAATCAATCCCTTCTATATCATTGGAGGAGTCTCAGATATTCAGATGGTGAAAACAAAGAAATAAACAAAATTATTTCTTTGTTTTCACCATCTGAATATCTGTAAATTTTGTAGTAAATACAATGGAATAAATAAACAAATGAAAATAATTTTATTTATTCCATTGTATTTACAGTTGAGAAGCAGCAAGGAACATTACGTCATTTTGTCCCCCTTAGGAAAGGTATAGACACCTTGTTTCTTCTTGCAAATAATTTAAGCAACTAAAATTTCAGAACCAGAACCAATTTTCAGAAATCGAATTTCATTAGAAAAATCATATCAATGAGTAGCTACTGATTAGATTAAAATTTGACTTAGTTTCACCAAATAATTTTTTTTTTTTTTTTTGAGACAAAGTCTCACTCTGTCACCCAGGCTGGAGTGCAGTGGCATGATCTCGGCTCACTGGAATCTCCACCTCCTGGGTTCAAGCAATTCTCTTGCCTCAGCCTCCTGAGTAGCTGGGACTACAGGTGTGTGCCACCACATCCGGCTAATTTTTTTTATATGTTTAGTAGAGACGGGGTTACACCATATTGGCCAGGCTGGTCTTGAACTCCTGACCACATGATCCACCTACCTTGACCTCCCAGAGTTCTGGGATTATCCACCCTGCCTGGCCTCATCAAATCATTTTTAAAAGCATTACAATTCAGTGATTTTATATTCATTCCAATTTACAAGATTATGAAAATGGACATATCAATAAACTGTTTTCTTTCTTTTATCTTCACTCTATCCACATATCTAAGAGTCAACATTTCTACTTTATTAATAGCAATAAAAATGTTATTTTCTATTGTTCAGTGTAACTACAGCAAAACAGTAGTAAAATAACTCAAGCCACAAATATAGGGATTTTTCAACCTCTGATTGTAATAAAATCTGACTTTATTTTAGCTGGCATGAGACTAATACATTCAAAATAGTGCTTGTAATTCAAAGCAGGAAATGAGTGCTAAAAAACTGAATAACAAATGAAAATGTCAATTGTATAAAATTAACTAAATGTAAATATTTACATTTAGTTTGAACAAACTCAATTTGGCCTTATGTTTTCAGAATTTCTGCCTTTCCAACACAGTTTTAAAAGGCAGAAGTCTCCTTTACTGCTTCCGTTACAATAGCCATCAGGCAGTAATCCTCACAATTGTATCAGGTGATGTGCAGATAATGATCATTAAAAGCATGCTCCATTCAGCTGATAATGTTTACAGAAGTGATGCTTACCCTTATGAATTAAAGGCTAAAGAAAGCTCAATAGATATTGCAATAACCATAAAGTAGAGGATGCTCTCATAACAATGGCTCAATCAAAAGTATTTTCACATGACTTCCTAAAATGTGGTCTTATTAAAGTACAATTACAAATTACTCTCTCAGTTTCTGAACTATTAAAAAAAGTGTACATACATAGCAAACTAGGAATGAGTCCTGCAGTAGTGCAACACAGAGTGTAAGACCTTGAATACTGGAATCAGGCTCTGTTCACCTCTGCCACTCATTGAACTCTATGAACTTGGACAGATGTTTAACTAACATCATTTTGACTAACACTTCCTGTGGTAATTACTTACTGGTATTATGTGATTTACTTTTCATGTGACTGAAATAAGTACCACTTTCATCCCCTTTTTATATATAAGAAAACAGAGATCAAAGATGTTAAGTAGCTTGTTTGTGGTAACACACCTTTAAGAATTTTAACCCAAGAAAAGCCACATGCATATACAGGAAGTCCCAGAGTTCTTAACTGATCTGGTGTTCATTCCATAATACCATCAAGCAAAGGCTTAGCACATAACTTGATGGTTGATACTTAGTAAATGGTTGCTAATAATAAAAAACGAGGAATTAATAAAACAACAATAAAAATTGTCTTCAAAATAATCATCTCTGAGGTAATTATGGAAAAGAAATTGAAGAAATACTACAATCTAAAAGCCTTAAGATATGACTAAAGCAGTATTCAGAAGAAAATTCATAGCCTCAGACACATTTAATAAACAAATAAGAATGAAAACATATATTAAACTTGGGAATTCCAAAAAGAACTGCAAAATGAAACCTAAGAAAAACAGAAAAAATCACAATAAAGATAAGACCTGGGAATAAAGAATTAAGAAAACTATAACAAAATCTTACATATATATTTATAAAATTCCTAAATAAAATATTAGCAAATACAATTGCACAACATATAAAAATAATAAAATATGTCTAAGTGAAGATCATATTGAAAATTTAAGGCTCACTTCCCTTTAGGAAATCTGTAAATAAATGACATGTTTTAATAGGTCAGCTCCAAATAGGTCTGGATAAGGAAAAGAAACCACTTATAATAAGGAACAGCCACTGAATACTGAATCGAAATCACATGCACACACTTGTGCTATATTAAGTGTTGAGGGTGGTGAGGGTAAGAATGGAGACGTACATATGTGTATCTTTAAACAAAAGCTAGAAGCCTGCTTTATGAATAAGAAGCATTCTCGTGAAAATAAGGATAACCACTACAGTTATTTTGGAACCAACAGTCATTGCAACAAGTCAAAAGACAGAAATATAGGGAAAGATAATGAAAAGAGATGAAATTATCTTTTCACAGAAAATGTAGGTAAAAATAAAGCCTAAGATAAACAATAAAAATATATTTTTAGACTAACATGATTTTGGCAAAGGCCAAGTTTTATAATTAATATATAAAAATCAATCATTTCCCTAAAGACATGAATTGTCTATTGTAAAAATCAAATGCCTAATTTTCGAAAGGCAATCAATAGATATTAACTGAATAAATAAGTGAATGATTGAATATAAGCAAAAACAATACATGTCAATTAATGATAGCAACTCAAAACATATAGTAATGTAGAAGTAAGAAATTTGTCTAGTCTACATGAAGATGTAAAAGAATAACTGAATTATAAAATTTATTATAAATATACATAGATATATATAAAAATATATATAATGCATTTGTAGTAACCAAACAGAAATTGATTTTATTTTATAAAAATAAAATTATTTTGCAATTCCAAGAACTCTTGAAATAAGTCTTGATATTTGAAAAGAGAAGATTGCTGAGGGCTACATGCCCTATCATATATTATTCATATCATAAAACTGTGATCCTGGGCTTCAATATGTATTGATCTATATATAGTATTGTTTCTCAGAGTTGATATTTCAGATTTTTAAAATTTTTATTGGCAATATTAATATTTAGCAACCTTGTTTGTATTTTTAAAATAAGCATATGCCAACTAGGTAAATACTATAAAACTTTTTTAAAAAACAGATGTTAAAAAGAGCTTATGGAAGAATATGATATATATGAGAATTAAAAGGCTCCTAATAATTAACCATGACCATGAAAACTTGTCTGAAAGAGAACTCTGATTTAAAATTATCAGAGTTGTCAGAAATCTTCTGAGGGAGGAAAGACACTGCTGGTTAAACACCCTCAGTTCTAAGTACAGCAATTTATAAAATATTGAACTTTTCTGCGAATTTGCTTTTGATGAAAGTAGAAAGCATCAGTGTGTACACAGTCCTAACACAGGTGCCAAGTTCTTATGTACACACATATTAAAATGAAACTTCTTTGAAATATTTCATTAAAGTTCTATATCATAAAATTTGCTTTTGAATCTATTCTTATTTGAGCCAATGATGATATGGAAACTATAAGCTAAATTCAGAGTAGCTAATTGTGTAATTAAATGTGCCAAAACTTAGATACAGTCTTTCCTGGGTCTCATACTTTTTTCTAAGAGTATGCAGTTTAAATGTCAGTTCCAGGTGGAAGCGAGAGTCTACAATAATCAAGAATCAAACGAAACTAAAATTTTTCACATCAGTTAAATTGTGTATCATCTCACTAAATCACCCACCATATTTTAGCCTTCTCTAAAGTAATGTGAAATTGGTGGTCATTTTAGTTGATTTTAACATTATACTGAGACGAGATCTCCCATTTTTACTGTCCACAATTCAAGCAAACCTTTGTCCCCTTACGGGGATACACAAGCCTGAGGCTCAGGCCTCACCAGACAACTTAGGGAATTCATATGACCCTGACTTTAACAAAGCAGCTCTACTTTAATGCTTATCCATTTGATCTTGCTGTCGCTAACTTCTCAATTTTGCCCAATCATGGGCCTTTCATTTAGTGCCAAACTTCTTGAACACAGGCTTTCACTTGGTACTTTCATTTCTTGTACTACCTTTCTGCTTTCAACCCTTTGAAGTTGACTGTTGCATCCATCATTCTATGGAAATTTACCTGTTTTATCACAATTTCAGAAAATTATAGAATTTCAAGGGTCCACAGCTATTGTAGTCTTCAGATAAATATTAACAATCGGTGTTTGGAATTCCATAATTGTAGTCTTCAGAAAAATGTTATTAAAACATGGCACCCAAGGGCCAAGAAAGCCTCCAAGAAAGATTATGTCATTTCCAAATCTGTCTCAAGATGCTCTTTGGTGTATCTGGGAGACAATACTGGCTTAATCCAATTTGATTCCATGATAAATTTAATTTGTTAGAATGTTTTAAATGAGACAACTTAATAAAAATCTACAAATAACATATGTTTTTCAAGAGCCAATAACTGAAGACTCAGAGAAAAAAAAATGACATCTGGGAAATACTAAAATAAGTTTCACTGGTGCTAATTTACAACATTGAAGAAGAGAAAGATTATTCATATAAAATTATCATTGGTATCTAATTAGTGTCCAAGTCTTTCCATGTCAGAAGTCATTAAAAGAACCAAAGATAAAGCTTCCTTCTTTAGGTAGTAATACAGCATGGTAAAAAAACAAATTTCCAAATCTTCTAAATTTTATGAGTCTACTTATTTCATCTTGTATCTCTTCCTGCTGTGTGTAATTTCTGTGTGACTCTCTCTGATCGCTTTTGCTTCTTCGAAGTGAACACTTACTTTTTACCACATTGTGGGCACTCGTCTCTCTGTCTGGCAATGGGAGAAAGAATTAACCAGCACAGGTAAGCAGAGCTGCCATAGGTGAGGGAGTACATTCTAGTTTGAAAGGACTAGACACAGGCTTGTCAGTTCTAACCTGACTCGTGTTCTCTCAGGAATACTGACTTGCAAGATAAGAAGGAAGCTTTGATAATCCAAATACACTTTGATAGAACATCAACTGAATTCAGTACCAAAGAGCAACATTTTTAAGGTTCTAAATTTTAGCTGGAGGCTGAGGAAATACCAGAAGGAAAATAAATGAAAGCTGTTTGCCACTTCAAAAGCTAATCTTTGTAATGTTTTCATTAGCAGTTAAGAAAGGAAAAAAAAAAAAACCAACATGTACACACATCTAAAGTAGAAAAGAAATGATTTTGAGGACTGATTGCTATAGGGTATAGTTTAACCTCCCAGTCTCTCAAAAATGGGCAAGGTCAGGAATTTCTTTTATGGTTGTTGGGAACTGTAAAATATTTTGTTTGTAAAGGAACTTAAAATAGACACAAAGCATAAAAGCAAGATTAGCTGATGAACTCTTTGTTTCATTCTCTCAATAAAAGATAAGTATCCATTATATTCAGAATGAAAGAGGAGATGAAAGATTCTTGTTTCTAAAGATAGTATCCCCTTAAGCTAGATAGAAAGGCACTTTTTCACTTTTAAATAAACATGGTATAAAAATATTTTGACTAGACCATAAGGAAATTACAATGGGAATGGCAACCAGAAGAATCTAGTCTCCCTGAAATTTCAGCAAGGTGGTTAGGGGATGAAAAGAAGTTAAAAATACTGTTAGCTGAATCTAACAAAGGAAAATATTTGTATTTCAAGCCAAAATATGTAACTCAAATGCTACACAAGTCTGTAAACAGTAAATTAGGTGAAAGGCAATTTCACGTCCTCAACAACCATTCTCTAAGATTTTCTATCCGAAGATCTGGCATTGAGAAAAGGCCTGCCTGCCAACACAGTGTGGGTTTTGTGGCTATGAAGTCATTGGTAATATGGATATAACATGTAAGTAGAAGCATAATAGAGAATTCCTAATTACACAGTATCCACATGATGTGAGTCTTAAGGAAGAAACCATATCCATTAGTTATTCTTTTAATACCAAAGGATTCTAAACTGTATTTATGCTATCACAATGGCATGCTTTTCAAAAAAGTTGTCATTTTCCCTTGAGTATTATCATCAAATACTCCTGGCTGGTGAGCTTCTTGGGACACTTGACCTGCCCTTTCTGCCATCACAGGAGAACTTCACACATTTATTCCCAGCTCATAAGCAGTACTAAAATATAGTGACAGTGCCTTTAATTCCTTCCACACAAACAATGTAAAAGAAAAATGTTTTCATATTACTTTGAAACATGGCAGAGTTTGAATGATGGCAGGAAGGACGTGAGACATTGTGAGCAGAAGCAGAATGAATTAATCACATAGTTGGAAATGATGATAAAAACAATGGCTAGAAGCTACTAATCACTTTTGTGTACCCATCACTTTTATTTAGACCAAGTCATAGATAAAATAAAGGGACATGATAGAACTTGCACAGAAACACACAGCAAGCAAGCAGAGCAGCTGTGAAAGAAATTTATCTGAAGAAACCAAGCACCTGGAAACTACAGGAGATTAGCTGGGAATGATTTCAGGGAAAACTAAAGCTGGGTCCTGAATTCTAAAATCAGATGAGAATAATACTTCTGTTTAATTAAAGAGACATTGAAGGCTTGCTTAAACAGACTGAGGGAAAAGGTATTCTTTTGGATAAATTTGTCATATCCACAAAATGTGCTCTAATTTGTGGGTAAGGTTTATTAGCTTATGTGCAATACCGTTACAGCCATAATTTAAACATTCAACTATTTATGGCCAGATTATTGGTTTTGTGTTGGAAAGATCTAACACTAATTTATGAACAAGCATTTTATAGCCTCCCATTTTAGGATTCCTCAGCATTTCTTGAAGGGGATGCTCAATTTCTTTATTTTCTTGCATTTCTGTAGATTTAAATAACTATACATATTTGCAATCAAATCATATTAGGCATTGTTTTCTTGTAGTTACTATATGAGGTCTAATCATTCTATGAGAAAGTCAGTTTTTCTCAAAGAAAATGTTAGAAATAGACTCTCCCAAGTCTTTCTAAACAAGTGGTTAGAAAAAAAGGTAACAAATTATCAAAAGAAGACAGACAAGCGGCCAGTAATCATGAAAAAATGCTCAACATCACTAATCTTCAGAGAAATAGAAATGAAAACCACAATGAGATACCATCTCACAGCAATCAGAATGTCTACTATTAAAAAGTCAAAAAGTTACAGGTGTTGGCAAGGATGTGATGGGAGCACTTTTACACCGTTGGTGGGAATGAAAATTATTTCAACCCCTTTGGAAAACACTGTGGAGACTCAAAGAACTAAAAATAGAACTATCATTAGACCCAGCAATCTTACTACTGGGTATCTACTCAAAGGAAAAGAAGTTGTTCTATCAAAAAGACACCTGCGCTTGTAAGTGTATTGCAGCACTATTCACAATAGCAAAGACATGAATTCAACCTAGGTGCCCATTAATGGTAGATTGAATTTTTTAAATGTGATTAATATACACCATAGAATACTACAAAGCCATAAAAAATAATGAAATCATGTTCTTTGTAGCAACATGGATGGACCCAGAAGTCATTATCCTAAGTGAATTATCACTGAAGCAGGTAATCAAATACCACATGCTCCCATTGAGCTAAATAATGGGTACACATGGAAACAACAGACGTGGAGGACTCCATAAGAGGGAAAGAGGGAGAAGGGCAAGAGCTGAAAAACTATTAATACCTACTAGGTACTATGTTTACTGTTTGGGTAATGAGTTCAATAGAAGCTTAAGCCCCAGCATTACACAGTATACCCTTGTAACAAACCTGCACATGTACCCCCTGAATCTAAAATAAAAACAAAGAAAAAAGGAAAACAGGTCACCCAGATAAATGTGAATGTGGCTAACGTAAACCCTCAAAACAGCTGAAAAGTTCATCACTATATGATACAGGTTCAGCAATATCATTTAAAAAATGAATAAATAACATATGCTGTTAGTTATCAGAGCACAAATTTCAAACTTTAATTGTGAAAACGTATTTTCCTTTTGGATTGTAAGGATACTCTACACCTACAGAAAATATTTTTATTACTACTAAGCCAACTGAGAAGTATATGTAATTAAACTAGAAAATATGTTCCTCTCGACTAATGTTACTATTAGAAATTCCAGATCAGCAATTAGAAAATCAAAAGTAGCAATATTAAGCCCATTTTATAAGAAGACCATGCATTCAGTTGCCTTACTCCTGTTTCCCTGACAACCTGCCAGTATTCATGACCCAACGAAATTCCCAACCGTGTTGCAGAACAGGCTTTTAATAATGCAAAGGCCTTTCTTTCTTTTAGTGGGAGGATGCTCGCTTAGTGAGAATGAAATTGTCCATCAACAATCTGGTCATCAATTTTCCCTTCAGTATCCCAAACGTGATTTAACTTTTGTCAAAAAATTCTCACATTATTTTGTTCTGAATGCTACTTGGAAAGTACATTTATAACTGTGAGATATAATTGATGTCCAAGGGCTCTAAATAAACAGCCACTTAAAACACAATAGTTAGCTTTCTTCCCTCTACTTGTATACCATTAATTATTTTAAATAATATCTTTTAAGTGTTATAATTAGTAAGAAGAGGGCAAAATGATCTTTTACTGAGATATTTTTCTAACTGATATTTAAAAACTGGTTTTTACATAATCATCCAAGTTATTTTAAGGCATTAATGGAATGTATTTAACTCTACATAATAGAACACTAATCTTCACCCTTTAACAAGTCCCTGAGAACCAGACAATATGTTACTCCTGTACATTTGTAAGTGGCGAGTTCATTGTGTGATTTTTTTTTAACTTTTTTTTTTGTAAATCATTTGCCTCTCTTTTCTCTATATTTTTGCTAAAAGAAAGAAATCTACTTGGTTTCCCCTGGCTCAGCATTTTATATTAAAAAGTGTCTGTCCTACCAGTAATAGGCAAAGTGGTTCAGTTTACTAAAACATGTAGTCTGGGTGTTGTTAATCAATGGCACTTCATTTATTTTTTTCTAAAGAACAAAATCACACATAAAATATTACATACAAAAACAGGACACTGGGCCGGGGTGCGGTGGCTCACACCTGTAATCCTCGTACCTTGGGAGGCCAAAGCGGGTGGATCATAAGGTCAGGAGATCGATACCATTCTGGCCAACATGGTGAAACCCTGTCACTACTAAAAATACATTAAAAAAAAAAAAAGGTTTAGCTTGGCATGGTGGCATGTGCCTGTAGTCCCAGCTACTCAGGAGGCTGAGGAAGGAGAATCTCTTGAACCCAAGAGGTAGAGGTTGCAGTGAGCCAAGATTGCACCACTGCACTCCTGCCTGGTGACACAGCAATACTTCGTCTCAAAAAAAAAAAAAAAAAAGGACACTAGGCAAACAAATATTACCAGAGAGGAAATATTGTTATACTATTCCTTTGTGGCCTTCACTGGTTTGCAACCGTGGCAATACAATGAAGAAATAGATAAATACATATATATTTCAGAAAATAAAAATCTTGCTTTTGAATTTTCTGTTTTTTTAATTGGAAAAAAATCAAACAATGTTTTAAATGTGATTCCTTTATTCCGTTAAAATGGCAATCCTGATCATTTTCATATTGCTTTGTAGTCCCCACCTGTGAATTTAAGAGTACCTTTCTTCTTAGGCTTTTAGTGAATATTCCAATATGAATGTGTTATCTATTTGTCTACTTATCTTTATCAAATAATGGTAAAAATAACAACAAAAACAAACTGAAAAATTCATAGAAAGATAGTACTTTCACTGAATTAAGTTCTAAAACTTCAGAGGCAACAGAACTATTTTTGTAAAGTAGTTTAAAAAGATGGGTTCAGCACTCTATTTAAAGACAGATGAGTCAAGATCAGAGTGGAATGGTCACCGCTGGCCACATCTTGTTACACTGAAGTATAATACATCAAAGTAATAAAATTAGTCATCTAGCATACTACATATTTGACATTGTATGCATGCCCCATCAGTCTTTTTTAAAAACCCCACTAACATCACCCCTACATACATATCAACTTCAACTTTTATTTTTGCTTTCTTCCTGAAAATAACTTAAACTGCTGCTTTTCATGCCAGTCCTCTGAAACCTCTGTCTCCACACACACTAGAGAACCTAGTTGGTTCCTCTTGAGAGATAAGAATCTCTAGCACAAGACTAAATGAGTCATTAACAATCGAAAAAGATAACAGATGGCTCACGTCCATCTTGGGTACTTGTAGTGTTGAACTCCAGTCTACTTCCATTTAACAAAGATTTATTGGGCACTGAATTCATTCCAGACACTAACTTAGGCTCTTAGGATATAGAAATACATAAGAATATGTGCGTGCTTTCCAGGAGTGTCCTATGTAATTGTGAAGTCGTCTGTAAAGCTAGTGTTGATAGTTAGCATAGAGTTACTTCTTAACTGGCACCCCATCTTAAGGGATATCAGAGTCTAAAGTACACACATTTGGCACATAGAGAAAAAAACTGTCCGTTAAAACTTGAAATCATCCATGGAAATCCAACATATAGCACCTCGTACGCCATCACTGTCTTGATGACTTTTGCATTCAACATTGCGAGAACCACTGAGTAAGACTAAAGGAAGAATCAAAAGCTGAGTTTTGTGGAAATAACTGGATAGTCAACTTTTCTATTCACAAGTACTAGACTATTAAGTGAATATGGAGGCAACAGAACATCTTAACACAGCGGTTCCCAACTTTTTGGGCACCAGGGATGGGTTTCCTGGAAAACAATTTTTCCATGGACCAGTGGGGTGCGGGGATGGTTTGGGGATGATTCAAGTGCATTACATTTATTGTGCACTTTATTTCTATTGTTATTACATTGTAATATATAATAAAAAAATTATAACTCACCATAATGTAGAATCAGTGGGAGCCCTGAGCATGTTTCCTTACAACTAGAGGGTCCCATCTGGGGGTGATTGGGAGACAGTGACAGATCATTAGACAATCGATTCTTTTTTATTTTTAGTAGAGATGGGGTTTTGCCATGTTGGTCTTGAATGCCTGACCTCAAGTGACCCGCCCACCTCAGCATCCCAAAGTGCAGGGATTATAGGTGTGAGCCACCGCACCCAGCCAGGCATTAGACTCTTTTTTTTCTTTTTTTTTTTAATTGTACTTTAGATTCTGGGGTACATGTGCAGATCATGCAGGATTATTGCATAGGTACACACATGGCAATGTGGTTTGCTGCCTCCATCCCCCCCATCACCTACATCTGGCATTTCTCCCCATGTTATCCCTCCCTGACCTCCCCACCTCCCCACCTCCCCACTGTCCCTCGCTTCACCACCCCCAACAGACCCCAGTGTGTGATGCTCCCCTCCCTGTGTTCTCATTGTTCAACACCTGCCTATGAGTGATAACGTGCAGTGTTTGATTTTCTGTTCTTGTGTCAGGTTGCGGAGAATGATGGTTTCCAGATTCATCCATGTCCCTACAAAGGACATGAACTCATCATTTTTTGGGCTGCATAGTATTCCATGGTGTATATGTGCCACATTTTCCTTGTCCAGTCTATTCTCAGTGGGCATTTGGGTTGGTTCCAGGTCTTTGCTATTGTAAATGGTGCTGCTATGAACATATGTATGCATGTGTCTTTATAATAGAATGATTTATAATCCTTTGGGTATATACCCAGTAATGGGATTTCTAGGTCAAATGGAATTTCTATTTCTAGATCCTTGAGGAAGCACCATGGTGTCTTCCACAGTGGTTGAAGTAGTTTACACTTCCACCCATGGTGTAAAAGTGTTCCTATTTCTCCATATCCTCTCCAGCATCTGTTGTCTCCAGATTTTTTAATGATCACCATTCTAACTGGCATGAGGTGGTATCTCAATGTGGTTTTGATTTACATTTCTCTAATAATCAATGATGATGAGCATTTTTTCACGTTTGTTGGCTTCATATATGTCTTCTTTTGAAAAGTGTCTGTTCATATCCTTCCCCACTTTTGGATGGGTTTGTTTGTTTTTCTCTTGTAAATCTGTTTTAGTTCTTTGTAGATTCTGGATATTAACCCTTTGTCAGATGGGTAGATTGAAAAAATTTTTTCCCATTCTGTTGGTTGCCAGTTCACTCTAATGATTGTTTCTTTGGCTGTACAGAAGCTCTGGAGTTTAATTAGGTCACATTTGTCTATTTTGGCTTTTGTTGCCAATGCTTTTGGTATTTTAGTCATGAAGTCCTTGCCTATGCCTATGTCCTGAATGGTTTCGCCTAGGTTTTCTTCTAGGGTTTTTATGGTGTTAGGTCTTATGTTTAAGTCTTTAATCCATCTGGAATTAATTTTAGTGTAAGGTGTCAGGAAGGGGTCCAGTTTCTGCTTTCTGCATACTGCTAGCCAGTTTTCCCAACACCATTTATTAAACAGGGAATCTTTTTCCCACTGCTTTTTTTTGTCAGGTTTGTCAAAGATGAGATGGTTGTAGATGTGTGGCATTGCCTCCAAGGCCTCTGTTCTGTTCCATTGGTCTATATCTCTGTTTTGGTACCAGTACCATGCTGTTTTGATACCAGTACCATGCTGTGTTGATACCAGTACCATGCTGTTTTGATTTTTGTAGACTAGTAGCATAGTTTGAAATCAGGTAGCATGATGCCTCTGCCTTTGTTGTTTTTGCTCAGGATTGTCTTGGCTATGGAGGCTCTCTTTTGGTTCCATATGAAGTTTAAGGTGGGTTTTTCCAGTTCTGTGAAGAAGGTCATTGGTAGCTTGATGGGGATAGCATTGAATCTGTAAATTACTTTGGGCAATATGGCCATTTTCATGATACTGATTCTTCCTAAGCATGAGCATGGAATGTTTCTCTGTCTGTTTGTGTCCTCTATTATTTCTTTGAGCAGTGGTTTGTAGTTCTCCTTGAAGAGGTCCTTTATATCCTTCGTTAGTTGTATTCCTAGGTACTTTTATTCTCTTTGTAGCAATTGTGAATGTCAGTTTGCTCATGATTTGGCTCTCTGTTAGTCTGTTATTGGTGCATAGAAATGTTTGTTGATTTCCTCACATTGATTTTGTACCCTGAGACTTTGCTGAAGTTGCTCATCAGTTTAAGGAGATTTTGGGCTGAGATGATAGGGTCTTTTAAATATACAATCATGTCATCTGCAAATAAAGACAATTTGACTTCCTCCTTTCCTAAGTGAATACCCTGTATCTTTTTTTTTTCTTGCCTAATTGCTCTGACTAGAACTTCCAATACTATATTGAATAGGAGTGGTGAGAGAAGGCATCCCTGTCTACTGCCAGATTTCAAAGGGAAATATTCCAGTTTTTGCCCATTCAGTATGATATTGACTGTAGGTTTGTCATAAATACGTTTTATTATTTTGCGATATGTTCCTTTGGTACCTAGTTTATTGAGAGTTTTTAGCATAAAGGGCTGTTGAATTTTGTCAAAGGTCTTCTCTGCATTTATTGAGATAATTATGTGGTTTTTGTCTTTGGTTCTGTTTATGTGGTGGATCACGTTTATAGACTTGTGTATGTTGAACCAGTCTTGCATCCCCAGGATGAAGCCTACTTGATCGTGATGGATAAGCTTTCTGATGTACTGTTGCAAATGGTTTGCCAGTATTTTATTGAAGATCTAAGTTCATCATGGAGATTGGCCTGAAGTTCTCTTTTTTTGTTGAGTCTCTGCCAGGTTTTGGTATCAGGATGGTGTTGGTCTTAAAAAATGATTTGGGAAAGATTCCTTCTTAATAGTTTCAGAAGGAGTGGTACCAGCTCCTTGTTGTACATCTGGTAGAATTCAGCTGTGAACCCAACTGGACCTGGGCTTTTTTTGGCTGGTAGGCTATTAATTGCTACCTCAACGTCAGCCCTTGTTATTAGTGTTTTCACGGTTTCAACTTCTTCCTGGTTTAGGCTTGGGAGGATACAAGTGTCCAGGAATGTATCCATTTCTTCCAGGTTTATGTGCATAGAGTTGTTTGTAGTCATCTCTGATGGTAGTTTGTATTTCTGTGGAATTGGTCGTGCTATCCCCTTTATCAATTTTTATTGCATCTATTTGATTCTTTCCCCTTTTCTTTTTTATTGTGGGGTGGGAAGGTTGTGAGAGAGCCAGGTATCCTGAGGGAAACTTAGGAGGGAACCAGCTACTAGATAGTTTGGTTAGTCTTTTGCCCAACTTCAACTTCTTAAGGATTATTGACGTCTTCAGGGTTGAGATAGGGTAACATGTATAAACAATAACTTCAGGAAATTTAGTTATGAAAAAGGAAACAGAAGGTAGATAGATCAATTTTAATTTTTTTGTGTTAGTATAGGATTTTGTCCTTAATGCCTGTACGAAAAAAAATGAATAAACAAATGCTGGTTATAAGATGAAGTTCAAATGGTAAAATATTATTGTAGGGATTTTTTTTTCGACTAATTTAAAAATTAAAGTTCTATTCACACCAATTTATCTAACTGCTTTGTTCATCATCTTCAACATAGTCTCTCATGATAATTCACCCAGTCTTTGATTAGCCAAACTTACAATGGCTAGACTATAACACAAAGACACAACCACTTAATGAACTATAATATAAATGATTACTTAATTTAAATCAAATACATACATTTAAATAACTTTTCCAAGGCACTGAAAGAGTGCCGGTATGAATACACTTGTTCTCTTTCTATAGTTAAATTTATACATATTTAATTTTGTTGTATATTTTATACATATATCCTAAACTGTGTATGTATGTGTGTGTATGTATATAAGTATACATATATCTACAAATCATATGTATAAATACTCACATATTTGCATATGATAAGGCTTGACAGAAAATACATATATGATACATTTTAATAATATGATTGTTTTAAAAATCAGAAAATAAATTTTGAAAATAGTAAGACTGCATTATTCTGAGACATTTATATCTCAAACAACATAAAGAAATGAAGATCATCTCTTTACATTTAGTCCTCACATTTATTGAGTTCTTTGGATTTTCTGGCAGCACCATCTTTCTGGGACATGAGTCCCCAGCCCCACCCTCATCCCATTTTCTGGGCTCCAGAGTGAGCCGCAGTGTTTATGTGTTATCCCGACCTCTTGTTCCAGTTGATAAGTTCAGGAGTTTGCATTTGCTCTAGCATAAGATGACAAGTCACTTCCTAAGAGTGTGAGTCCCTTGAAAATAACAGCACCACCAACAATAAAGCCACAGGGAGAATATAACTGATTTACACCAAGTAGTTCCAACCAGGGAAAGAGAATTCTGGTGACATTCAATCTTAGTCCTAGTCCTTTTTTGTGTCCTTCTACATATATTCCTTTCATTTGATTAGACTATTGAAATCTCTGAGGATTTTCCAGGCAATTGGGGCCCTTTTTTTCTAAAGCAAGATAACCAGACTTCTGTTATTTAAAATACAAGATTAATATAAGCACCTAGTCAGTACTGTTGTTTATAGTAATGTAAAGATTCAGTCAAACATTGAGTAATGTCAGCATGGAGAACAATTTTAAAGTAATAAGGAACAAAATGCTTTCACCCTTTAAAAATACATTCTGAGTGGGATGGTTAAATTCTGACTCTCAATCAGCCTACTTAAAAACACCCCAGGTTATAAAACATTAATGTTACAAAGTAAGTGGAGCTCATCTCTAATGAATAGACGTCAATAGATTAGCATTTTAAATACGGGATGACAGCATGATTGCAACAAATATCTGTAAAATTATTGCTTTTCATCTACATTAATTTGCTAAATGACTGCCATGCAAATAGCCCCAAACCATAAATAAAAAAAGCATTCAGGAATCATTAGCAAATTAGACCTTGGTTACCTGATTCAAAAATCAAAAAAGAAATTAAGTTTGTTGATGCATAACATACAGTATTAGAATCTATTGAGGAGGTACAGGTTAGTGGGAACCAAGGCACTTTTGTGTCCAAAGAGAATTTCAGAGAATGAGTGCATGCTGGTTTTAGTGGTTATTGTTGGCTATTATAAAGAGATTGATGTGTATCAGTGTGTTGTAAAAGAATGTTTCACATGCTGTGACACAGTAGTTACCTTTGAATTTCTGCCTATGGATATGAATTTATGTATGGAGATTTTTTGCACTGCATTGAGTTTTATATTGGCACCATAGCTACTGTAACCATCTTGCTGAGAAGTTGATGTCAAAAAGACAATGAAAAAAATAAAAAGTAAAGGCAACTGGGTAGATAAATTCCTGTGTGGCTCTATATTTTTTATGTTTCACATATGCCAGTCAAATATTCAAAAAATACAAATTATATACAGATTAAAAAGTTTGTAAATTTGCTTCACTTTAACCAATGGTTTTGTTAAAGTGTAGCTGTCATCATATACTCTATTTAAAAGGAACTTAATTCAGAAAGCCTTTTTATTATTTGGGACTATAATTTGTGATTAATTAGTTGTTTTACTGGGATAAGAACTTTTAAAATTCTTTCAAATGGGTGAACGCAATTCAAAATATTAAATGCAAAAGTTAATAATTTCTCTCAAATTGGGTCCTAAGACAAACAGAATGCATAGTGTATGAAAAACAATAGTAATAATAACAGTCCTAGTTATAGCACAGATACTGCCAGGTGCTGTGCTAAACTTATTGAGTCCATTACCTCATTTAATTTTCCCAAGGTCATATAAATAAATTGGTAGAATTATCCCAATTTACAAGAGGTAACTATTGCTTGAGAGTTTAAGCAATTTTCCTGAGGTTACAATATCATAAGAAGTGCTGAGACTTGCTTTAGTTCTAACTCCAGGGACCACACTTTCAACCACCTTGTAATATTACTTGAAGAAAGATACTCTGTTTAACCAGGCCTCAGCCCTCTCCTATCCCAGGTGTCCTGAGCTCAATACATCAAGTCCTTCTAATTCCCTAACTCTTTCACATACTCTTATATATGCATACCTTGTTAGTGCTGTTTCTCCTTCCTGACATACGCTTCCATGTATTATTTTAAGCCTCACCCTCATTCATTCTAAAAGGCTCAGCAGAAAATATTTCCTCTTGTCCTTCTAGAAAATAAACAATCAAGCAAAATTAAACTAGATGGTTTTTCCTGAGTAAGATGGTGATGCTTTTCTTTCACTGCTGTCCTGTTACTGTCATATTGCCTCACGTTCATTCAATATGTATCAGCCTGCCATATAGATGGTAAGATCATGGATGTACAGAACCAACATGTATTGCTGATATTCCTAGTATTTGCATGCTGCCTGCAACACTAGGAATTCTCAATAATGGTTTGGTGTCTAAATAAATGTATCAAATACTTGATTTACCCCATATGATTAATAATCATCAGATGTCATATTTGACATTGCTGGAAATTATGTCATGGTATGTAAATAATTTCTTATAATCTTAAAGTAAGCTCATATTTACTTGCTTTTAGCTGTTTCAGAGAGATAGCGTCATATAATCCCTTTTACTTAAGTCTTCAAGAAGTTTTCTGATCTCTGTTTCTTTATTTTACATTAATAACTATCAAGATGAGAGCTTTAATAAAACTGTATAATTCACTTTCATAGCAATCAATCCACTTGTAAATATATGTTAATTTGAGTGATATTCCATTTGATGTCTGTCTTCCCCCAAATTTTGCATAGTCTGTGAAGAAAATTTCATGATTTGATAAAAATTTTGTCTTTAGAAACTATCACAGATTATGACACAGTAGTAGAATTCAATGTAAAGGAATAAATATCTTATTTGCCTTATTTCTGAGTTTGGAAAAATCAATTTAAGTTTTCTTATTTTGTATAGTCTGGAAATTTAATATAAAGATATTAGCAATTGCCTAGACTGTCTAAATAATAAATGTGAGATCAAATTATAATTAAATTCTAAAAAGTTTTTAAGTAATTAGGCTTCATCGTATCTGGATAAAATAGACTCATCTATGCTATAAAATATTTTATATCATTGAAATTTTAATATGATCAGTGAAACATAAAACTGAATTATGAAAGATAGGCTTCCAATATGGCAAAGTTTTAATAATTCTAGTCTTCTGAAATAACACTTTTGGAGTTAAGGATAACTTGAGATAAAATAAGCACAAAAGAATTGAACTTGGGATCATTTCAATGTTGTATACAATTTAAACATTACAAACAATATAATACACCACAATGTGCTAGAACATGTGGAATAAATGTATAATACTGGGCCACTTGAGGCACTATTAATGAAACTATTCTACATGAAACCTAATAAGGAACATGAAGTACCAATACAAGCACAGGTCTGGGGCTGGCAGCTGCAATAATGCCTGTCCTGAAATAAAATAGTAAATGTCCTTACCTTTTAAAGTAGCTAAGTGAATTACAAAACTAGAGATGTGACTATATTGTAGAATAGCTCAATTGTATAAAGTCTTCAGTTCCAGTTACTACTTATCAAAGTATGATTTTCTATTTATAGCAATGTAATTTGATGGTATAAAAAGAAGCCTAAAGCACAAGGCTTTCTAAATGTATTGAAATTCTATTTTCAGATAATATATATTTTTGTCAAAGAGGTTCAGAGCATTAGTGAAGAATATTGATGAAACAGTAACAAACTTGTCCTTTAAGTAATTAGAAAACTGCCAATAGTTTCTATAACCTTGTAAGAAATATATGTAAAAACTTATATTTTTATATACTTATACAGATATACATATACACAAATAAACATAAGGTGTTAAGAATGTCTTTACCTAAGGAAAACTAATATAGTAAAAAAAATTAGAAAGCTAAGAAACTTAGCTTTTCATTTTAGCAGATAAAACTGCTAAAATGTGTGATTTTGTTAATGGAAAAAATTAATATGATTATCTAAATGTTTTACCCTAAAGGATCCTGTTACTGAAGAACGTTTGCTACATGTAGAGAATGACTTATAATGGCTTAATTTTTCAGATAATATTGCTAAAAAACCTCTTTTTTATAAAAGAATGTTTTACAAAAAACTAAAATTCTGGGACAAATTCAAAGGAGATAAGGGTATTGTGAAGGTGTCTGCCCTCAGACACTCCCCTCCATCATCTCTCAGTGCCTCTGTGTAGCTTCCAAGCCCTATAGGATGGTACCAGAGACCAGGGTCTGGCTGCAACAGGTTAGTGGGGCTGACCTACTAGCTGTGCTGGCACAGGAGCCATTGCTTTTGACCCAGATTCCATCAAGTGTCCTTTTGGTGGAAGTAGAACCACTAAAAGCCTTTTTATATTTAAATAAAATAAGCTCATGTTACTGCTGGAATAAAAAAAATAGGAGATATTAGTGTATATTACACAAAAATATATTAATCAACAATTTATATTTTATATGGACATATAATTAACATTAATATATGTACTCATACATACAGATACCTACGTATATACATATACATAAATATATAACAATATATGTGCATAAGTATTTATAGAAAAATAAAGTATTGAAACATTCATTTGTTATGTTTTTAATGGTTAATGCACAAAAATTTGCAGCAGAATAAGAACACTTATAAGTGAATATTTATGACACCTGTGGAACTCTTTTAATAATGGCTTATGTATTCTCAAGGAATGACTAGATATGTCTGGAAAATCTGATGCACCATATTACCCTTTTTTTGTATACCTAAAAAAGAACAGATGATCTGTAATTATCATAATTATTTGTATTTGATAATACTGTCCATGCAATATATTGTTTAATACATTCATTTTTAATATTATAAAGATTAATAAATTTGTAACATCTAGGAGATATTACATTTCAATTAGGTGATTAACATGTAAAATATTTTGAAATGCAAATTATATTTTATACTAAAAGATATAAGAATAAATGATGTGAAGATAAATTAGAAGTATAAGTATACACTGATGATTTGTATGTGGTTCACCTTTTCTAGTCCTGCCTCCTAAGAGTCCACAGATGCTGTGATCATTGCTATCATCACTATACATGGAGAACACTTCAATGTTATAACCACATTTGGTTTCCAATACTATAATACTTTAACAAACAAAAGGTTCTTTGGCAGTGCTTGATATCATACCTCTTGATAGGGACAAATCCAGATTAACATAATAATCCTCAGTATTACAAGATGCTTTCAAACTATCCAGGTAACATCAAAATAAAAATTAAACCATTTTAAACATATTTAAATGACCAAATTGGGAAAATATGAGCATTGAAATGAGAATAATAATTATAACTAATTGCCAAAATAAATTATTATAAAAATCATATGTCCTTAATCAAATTTGGGAAGAGAAAACTTAGTGGCAATTGTAGAAACAGGTAAAACTAAATTGATGGTTGTAATACATAAAAGGAAGTGGTTGGTCTTTAAATTATATCTTGATGGAAGAATGTGAACCTATACTAGTATTCTACTAAAAAAATCTCCAGTACATATTAGATTATATAATGTGGATTTATAGTATACTCTGTTGTTAGTGGCGAATGGGAAGTGGGAAAGGAAAGTATTCCTAATAGACTGGAAAATATCACAAATAGCTATTACTAGTGGTGACAGATACAGATGAGATGAAAAGCTGCTCTAATAGTATATTGCAAGATAACATTTTGGCTAAGTATCCTGAGAGAAATACCGAAGGTAAAGGCTTAATCCATCCATCTGATTCTAAAAGAAAAATAAAACTCTAATTTCACTAATCATTATAACTGTTTACTCAAAAGTCACACTGAAGGATAAAACAGTGCATCCAGAGATGGTCAATGACTAGAATTGGACTGTGCTGTTTAACACCAAAGCAGTGAAATTTGAATAACATATGTGAGTTTCAGGAAGCTAAACTTTAAAACATAAATTGATTAGAAACTATGTGTTACTTCCAGTTAAATGTGGCTAAATATATCAGCAATTAGCTGTGTTATTTTGTTGTAGTTTTTTTTTTTCTTTTGACGAAGTCTTGCTCTGTTGCCCAGTTTGGAATGCAGTGGAGTGATCAGGGCTCACTGTAGCCTCAACATCCCAGGCTCAGGTAATCTTTCCACCTTGGCCTCCTGAGTAGCTGGGACTACAGGAATGTGTCACTACATCTGGCTAATTTTTGTTTGTTTGTTTGTTTGCTGTAGAGATGAGATCTCATATTGCCCAGGTTGGTTTCAAACTCCTGGGCTCAAGTGATCCTCCCACCTCCATCTCCCAAAGTATTGGGTTTACAGGTGTGAGCCACCATGCCCAGTCAATTTCTGTTCTGATAAGAATAATGTAAAAGAAGTTTTGATAAGTAAATATAAATGTGTATATGTATTTACCTATGTATATTTACCTTCTATGTATGTATGTATTTCCTAGTGTACCTCATACCTGGTCAAACTACAAGACAGGCACAATTGCAAAATTCACATAAAATATCATAAATAACAGCTTAGGCAGAATGAATAAAGATGAAGGTAGAGAGAATAATGAAGTGAAATCTGAGCAAGAAGAGATCATTCAATGACAAAGGCTTTGAGTCAACACTACTACAGGGTGAAGATTAAAGGCCAGGTTTCAAGACCTCTTAGAAGCCAACAGCAAAATATTTTAAAAAGAGAGTTGTTGGAGTCTCACTGGCAGAACCTGAGCCGATAATGGATGAATAAATTCACTCAAACACAAAATACAGTGAAAGAGCAGGCTGGGATGTCCAGGCCATTCACCCAAAGGAGTTAACGACCACCAGCCCTGACTCCCTGGCCTTGCTGGCTTTTATTCAGCACACGTTCAATGACAAAGGCTTTAAGTCAACACCACTAGAGGGTGAAGATTAAAGGCCAGGTTCCAAGGCCTAAAGCAAACACCATTTGTGGGTAATAAACTCTGCTGACCTCCTGAGTAAAAGGCAGTCAAGCATGAGTGGGCAAAGGTTGTCTTAGGACAAGCCATTTAGATAAACTCCTTTGCATTCCCCTGTTAACTGCCCTATGCTTGAAGCCTCAAGATAAAAGAACTAGCTGCCTTCGGCCCATTCTTTCCTGAAGTGGTTTAGCCTGACCTTCCAATGGGGTTTAATGACTATATCCTATAACTATCTCAAATATTTTTCCCTTAATATTTTTTTGCCACCACTGTGACTGAACTCTCACAGAGTGTTATGCCCTGAGGTGTAAATATTGTATCTCCAACAGGAACTTGGGTGAGCAGGCTTATGGAGTGGCTTCATCTAACAAAAGCAGAGGAGTACTTACAGAGATTATCTAAATGTTTAGAAATCTGTATGTCTGCAGCAGTTGGAAATTCACAATTTGACATGCAACATCCATCTATACTTAAACAACACCATGGCCCTTCTTCATATATAGGAACTTATCAAAAAACCAATCCTTCAGCAATTTTCTTAGCTTCAGAGCCCTCCTTAAACTTGTCTATTGTTCCTACTTAAACTCATTTCAGATTCTTCCTAAATATTGCAAAAAGTTTAACCAACTCTCTCTCTCTTTGCCTTTTTATGGATATTCTTTATTCATTGCTCCTTTTATACATTTCATTATATTTTCTTTTCCTATAATGTTCTCTTTGGACTCTATTCCTCCACCCTCCATCTATCATGAAATACCCAGTTAAAATAGCACTCTCTCCTTTCAGCCTTCTATGATTACTCAAATGCTCATTGGCTCCTCCAAATATATTTTTAAATAAAACATAACTGAATTTTATTCTCACTTATTTTCTGTCTTAAATTACTAATTGTGTCAGTCTTAACGCTACAACAGAACGTAAGCCACTAAAGGCTGATACATCAATTTGTGTGTGTGTGTGTGTGTGTGTGTGTGTGTGTGTGTTAGAGAAGGACAAACTATCTGATGTTATAGGAAAAGCATTTATTGTAGGAAGTGGCCTTATGCCAATGTAGGCAGAACTCAGGACATAGGGACCTGAAAGTCTTGGGGGACAGGGTTGGAGAATCAAACAAGTCATCAACTAATCTTTCAGAAGCATCTACAGAAGTGAAAAGGCAGAGACTTGCTGGAAGTCAAGTACGTCTAGCGGTCAAAGTCAGACTACATAGGGGAAGCTTGTGGAGTGGTTTATGGGAAACTGTTGTATCTATATAGTGATCACTGCTTAGTGTCTGTTGGTAGGCCTAGGGCTGCAGTTGTGCAGTAGAGATGACCCATAGTCAGGAAGATGGGCTGGACATATAGCGGAAGAGTGAGAGGAGAAGCTGAAACACACCACTGTGTCATTCACCACTACTTCTGATTACAACAGAGATTTACAATCACTGTTTTACTTCTACCTCCCAAATTTCATGGGAATTATTCACTGGCAACCTTTATTCTGATACCATACAGGACATGGGATTCCCAGATTTACTAAATTGAAAATAGAATTTAGCACAATAAATTAAACAGAGTCCTACTGCACCTAAGAAGAATAGGCATTACAGGTTCTTTCTTTGCTTCAGTCATTATACATTTGTTGACTATCCATATATTTGTTTGTATTATCATTAAAATGGAAATCAACAATATTTTGGAAAACATTGTACAGCCTGTAATATAGGTAAGCAAAACAATAATTGACATTTAAGCATATATAATATTAGACATTGCACATTTAACATTGAATATTCATAAAAAAATAAGAAGCTACCAGTATTCTTCATTTATTAGAACCAATGAACACCTCTTTCTTTTTTTTTCTAAGTATGAACACTAAAACACTAATTTAAAACTATAGTGAAAATATTAGCCATGTCTCAGTAATTAAATTGTCCCAAATTATTTATATAGTAAATAATTCTATTGTATTGACTCATCGTTCCATAGTATGCTGTTTTCAAAAACAGATGACAAATACAAGCAATCAAACACAGGAAATTTGTTTTCATTAGAAAGCTTTAAAATCGCAATTCTGGTTTACTTTCTAATCTTCTTATACATAACCTCTAGGAATTGCTGGAAGATGAGAGACACACAGATTGCCTGTCTGCTTCTTATTTCCTCCCCTGGGATTTTTCTCCTGCTTCCAGCAAGCTTAAAATAATCTCTACATAAACAAATCTATTCTTTTGTATTTCTTAGCCTTATCTATCAAGTCCATTTCACGAGTGTGGATATGAACAAAATAATGATGTGGATTGAGAGATTCACTAAGACTTATACCAAACTTGAATATTAATGCAATAAGTGCTTGGCTTTGGAGGAGGCAAATCATGAGAAAGAACTATATTGATATTTTTATGATGATACTAGATACTATATCTTATATTGGTTTCAGTAAAATAAATAAATAAGACAAAAGAGACCAGACTTTATATTAAATGTAATGATTTACTCCAAGTTTTAACATGCCTAATAACATTTTCTGTATCTACAATGTTAAAAAGTGTAGCAATATATATTGCATTCCCACAAATTATACTTAGGCAAAAGTAAGCAAGACATTCAGAAATATCTTCCTTATATACTCATCAGATCGTCACAGTATACAAAACTAGGAGATCTGAGATGGGAAAGATCAGACTACTCTATTTGATGACAAGAAAACCTTGCAATTATAATAAGCATTTCCTAAAATTTCTGGAAAAAAAATATATGGCATATGCATCCATGTGCCATATATTTTTTTCCATAGAAATAGACAGACACACAAATACACATACACATATAAACACAAGCCATTAAAATAAAAAATGAGGTAGCAAAATTAATACCCTGTATGTATAGATGTTTATATGATTTTTTTAACAAGAAAAGCTTTTAAAGGTATCATACATGTATTTTTAAGTAATATTAAATAATATTTACATTTAGAGATAAAACATTATTTAATCCACATAGAGGCACACATTACAATTTTGTCTTTTCTTTTTTAGCTTTTATATATTACTGTAGTTTCCCAAGGACAAATTCTGGGAATTTCAAATATTTTATATCTATAATATATATTTATAATAATTAAGCATTTAATGGGTAGAAGATAATCCATATTGTTATATTCATTTCAATTAAAATAACAAATGAATAAGCAAATTTCATAATAATAGTATGAACAAACAAAACCTGGATATAAGTAGAGCTCTACTCATTTTTGTTTCCATGTTACAAGAAAACAGAAATATAACAAATGCAGATGTATCTTATGTTCAGTCTTTAGTATCTCTGTGCTTTATTTACAACATCAGCAGATTTATTTCTGAGGATATGTCTCTTGATAATCAATAACATGAGTTCATGCTAAACAATCTACAATGTTTCAATAAAAGAAATAAGCATATTTTTCATAGTATATACATAATCTACCTGTGGTTTTTTAGTATTTGAAGTTTACTATTTTGCAAGTTTCTCTGTAGTCACCTTCTCTTCCCCTCTTAAACAAAGAAAGGATGTTCTCTTGACATGTGTAGAATGTTCCAAAACTAGAAGGCACCCACCTATATTCTTATTGTTTTGTTGTATTTACTTTTATTAATTTATATTTTAAATTGAGAGATAAAATTATATATTAATAACAGACAATATATTTTGAAGTATATGTACATTATAGATTGACTATATCTTGCTAAATATGTATGCATGTCCTTACTAGTTATTATTTTTGTGATAGAGATTCTGTGCAAATTTAAAATAGAAGGTGACTATATTAAATCATTTCATCTCCGTGTTTGTCTATCATTATACATTTTAATTATTTTTGTCTCCAGGAGGCAAATGGGAATTATTCAAAGGATCACTGAATAATCTTCTCATTTGCAAATATTTATTGTATTATTTACATAGGATTATGTTTAATAAAAAGAAATCTAAATTGCAAGTGACAAATACAAGACATATCAGATTTTGTGTTAATAATTTAATAGTTATTCCAAAACATACTGAATGGGTTCCCTTTCCATACTAAAATACTTCAGAGATATTATTTTGTTATTTTAGTTCAATGTACTATAATATATGTATTATATAGTCTAATTAAGTGTTACGTGGTGAGACAACCCTAATTTCTTATTCCTTTCTCAATTTAACTCCAGGAGTCTTTAACGATAAAGAAAATAAGAAGTTTCTTTGACCTTCCAAGTAGGCAAAAGGCTCTCTACCGACAATATTTTTGCAGTTGTCAATAAAATGCAATTAAGATTGCCAGATTTAGAAAACAAAAACAAATACACAGCATGCCCAGTAAATTTTAATTTCAAAGGCAAATGATTTTTAGTATATCTCAAATATATGCAATGGCATGCTTACAAAAAGTCATTGTTTAACTAAAATTCACATTTACCTGGGCATTCTGCATTTAATCTGGTAACCCCAGCTCCAAATCTGACTTTAAACACTCTATTTTAATAGCTGTGACTATCATGGTCTTACAAAATTGTAAGTGGTTTTGTGATGTGAAAAACCACTGAAGGTTTCAAATGAAGCCACCACGCTGTTTTAGTTTTCAATATAAAATAAGCCAAGCAAAATGCATTCATCGGTGGAAATACATTTCAGGAAGTGACAAATCAATTATAATTGATTTACACATGTCTTTTTATTACATATTATGGTTAATTGAGCAAACTCATTATCAAATACAAATATGCACATCTGCTTAAGGAACCACCTAGTAAGAACAGTTAAAAACAAAGCATAACAAGAATTGACTTGTCCTTTTGTATCCTAGAAAAAAAAGACTTGGACCTGCTCTTGCTTTTTCTCTTCAGGCTAGCTAGTTAAGTTCAGTGCCTTTGTTCCTCAAAATACAACATACAGATAAATATGTCCAGTTGCAAAGGTATTTAAAAGTTAAAACATGATGATAAATGTGAAGCAAAAATTGAAGTATAAACAATGATATGCATATAAAAATATTCAAATGTCATATATTTGGTCACTGAAGTAAATAAACTTGAATAATCATTATTTGGTTAAAAGAAAAAAAGTTTTCCTTAATCCGTATGTGGAAAAATAATCATTTTTCATATGTAAAGCATAGTAATACATGCCATCCTGTTATTCACTTTTTGCAAAAAATTATTTTTTTGAAGAAATTAAAAAAGACCTACAGACATCATGGCAACGTCACCATAAATGACTTTGTGTTTCACATAAAACACTTGGAACAATACGATAAACTAATTTTTTCCTGTTACAATATGATACATAGATATTAATGAGTATCAAAAAGTTTCTTACTCATTGCATTTGTATTTAATATATATAACTACCTTATCTTTATAATGATACATATGTGACCAGAACAACCATTTTGTAGACAATTTAAAATATCATTTTGAGCCCATTAATGTTATTCAATATTAATAAGTTTATCACATCGACACAATGAAGAAACTGCGTCAACAAATGGGCAAAACAACCAGCTAGCATCAGAATGGCAGCATCAAATTCACACATAACAATATTAACCTTAAATGTAAATGGGCTAAATGCCCCAATCAAAAGACACAGACTGGCAAATTGGATAAAAAGTCAAAACCCACCAGCGTGCTGTATCCAGGAAACCCATCTCACATGCAGGGATACACATAGGCTCAAAATAAAGGGATGGAGGAAGATTTACCGAGCAAATGGAAAGCAAAAAAAGCAGGAGTTGCAATCCTAGTCTCTGATAAAATAGACTTTGAAGCAATAAAGATCAAAAGAGACAAAGAAGGACATTACATAATGGTAAAAGGATCAATGCAACAAGAAGAGCTAATGACCTAAATATATACACACCCAATACAGGAGCACCCAAATACATAAAGCAAGTTTTTAATGACTTACAAAGAGACTTAGACTCCCACACAATAATAGTGGGAGACTTTAACACTCCACTGTCAATATTAGACAGATAAAGAGACAGAAATTTAACAAGCATATGCAGGACTTGATCTGGACAAAGCAAACCTAGTAGACATTTACAGAACTCTCCACACCAAATCCACAGAGTATACATTCTTCTCAGCATCACACCACACCTACTCTAAAATTGACCACATAATTGGAAGTAAATCACTCCAAAGCAAATGCAAAAGAATGGAAATCATAACAAACAGTCTGCAAGGCTGGTTCAACATATACCAGTCTATAAATGTAATCCACCACATAAACAGAACCAAAGACAAAAACCACATGATTATCTCAATAGATGCAGAGAAAGCCTTCCACAAAATTCAACAGCCTTTTATTCTAAAAACTCTTAATAAACTAGGTATCTCAAAATGATAAAAGCTGTTTATAACAGACCTACAGTCGATATCATACTGAATGGGCAAAAACTGGAATCATTCCCTTTGAAATCTGTCACTAGATGAGAATGTCCTCTCTCACCACTCCGATTCAATATAGAATTGGAAGTTCTAGCCAGAGCAATTAGGCAAGAAAACTGAACAAGTGGCTCTTCAATATTGACTGGATAAAAAATGCATCCACCTTGCATCTCTGGGATGGAGCCTACCTGATCTTGATGGAAAAGCTTTTTGATATGCTGTTGCAATTGGATTGCCAGTATCTTATTGAAGATTTTGCATCTATGTTCATCATGGATATTGGTCTAAAGTTTTCTTTTTTTGTTGAGTCTCTGCAAGGTTTTGGTATCATGAAGATGTTGATCTCATAAGATGATTTGTGAAGGATTCTCTCTTTTTGTATTGTTTGGAATAGTTTCAGAAGGAATGGAAGTTCTAGCCAGAGCAGTTAGGCAAGAAAAAAAAAGATAAAGGGTATTCAATTAGGGAAGGAGGAAGTCAAATTGTCTCTATTTGTAGACGACATGATTGTATATTTAGAAGACCCCATCGTCTCAGACCAAAATCTCCTTCAAATGATAAGCAACTTCAGCAAAGCTTCAGGATACAAAATCAATGTGTAGAAATCACAAACATTCCTACACACCAATCAATAACAGACTAACAGAGGGCCAAATCAAGAATGAACTCCCTTTGACAATTGCTACAAAGAAAATAAAATACCTAGGAACACAACTAATGAAGGATGTAAAGGACCTCATCAAGGAGAACCACAAACCACTGCTCAAAGAAATAAGAGAGGATACAAACAGATGGAGAAACATTCCATGCTCATGGTTAGGAAGAATCAAATTGTGAAAATGGTCATACTGCCCAAAGTAATTTATAGATTCAATGATATCCCCATCAAGTACCAATGACCTTCTTCACAGAACTGGAAAAAACCACCTAAAACTTCATATGGAACCAAAATCGAGCTTGTCTAGCTAAGACAATCCTAAACAAAAAGAACAAAGTTAGAGGCACCACACTACCTGACTTCAAACTATACTACAAGGCTACAGCAATCAAAACAGCATCATACTGGTACCAAAACAGAGATATAGACCAATGGAATAGAACAGAGGCCTCAGAGTCAATGCCACACATCTACAACCATCTGTTCTTTGACAAACCCAACAAAAACAAGCAATGG
This sequence comes from Cacajao melanocephalus, assembly GCA_963573385.1. Taxonomy (NCBI): domain Eukaryota; kingdom Metazoa; phylum Chordata; class Mammalia; order Primates; family Pitheciidae; genus Cacajao; species Cacajao melanocephalus. The sequence goes on along the minus strand of CAUYLG010014266.1, from coordinate 928 downwards.
GGAAAGGATTCCCTGTTTAATAAATGGTGTTGGGAAAACGGGCTAGCCATGTGCAGAAAGCAGACACTGGACCCCTTCCTGACACCTTACACTAAAATTAACTCCATGGATTAAAGACCTAACACCATAAGACCTAACACTGTAAAAGACCTAACAGCGTAAGACCTAGCAACATAAAAACACTAGAAGAAAACCTAGGCAAAACCATTAAAGACATAGGCATGGGCAAGAACTTCATGACTAAAACAACAAAAGCATTGGCAATAAAAGCCAAAATAGACAAATGGGAAGCAACAAAAGCCAAAATAGACAAATGGGACCTACTTAAACTCCAGAGCTTCTGTACAGCCAAAGAAACCATCATTAAGTGAACTGGCAGCCAACAGAATGGGAAAAATTTTTTGCCATCTACCCAACTGACAAAGGGCTAATATCCAGATCTACAAAGAACTAAAACAGATTTACAAGAAGAAAAACAATCAAACCCATTCAAAAGTGGGCAAAGGATATGACCAGGCACTTTTGAAAAGAAGATATACATGTGGCCAACAAAATATGAAAAAATGCTCATCTTCACTGGTCATTAGAGAAATGCAAATCAAAACCACATTGAGATACCACCTCACGCCAGTTACAATGGCGATCATTAAAAAATCTGGAGACAATAGATGCTGGAGAGGATATGGAGAGATAGGAATAGTTTTACACTATTGGTGGGAGTGTAAATTAGTTCAACCATTGTGGAAGACAGTGTGGCACTTCCTGAAGGACTTAGAACTAGAAATAACATTTGACCCAGCAATCACATTACTGGGTATATACCCAAAGGATTATAAATTATTCTATTATAAAGACACACGCACACATATGTTCATTGCAGCAATGTTTACAGTAGCAAAAACCTGGAACCAACCCAAATGTCCATCAA